>JAHWFP010241028.1:219488-233137 GCA_023313725.1 Lithobius niger
GGGGGGGGCCTCCACTGCATAGTAGCCTCCGGGCCCAAATTTTGAAGTTACGCCTCTGAGTCATTTTGATGACGCTATAATATGTTTTTCTATACATTAAACAAAACTATAGATTTACGGCATACAGTGCTCTGACAATTCTGTTAGAAAATTAAATTATCTTTCCAACGATAAGTTAATACGCTATACGATTGATCTATTAGTTCCAGAGATACACGAGATTTAGTATATCGCATGGTGGCCATTTTAAGGATGTCAGAATGTGTTTTCCTTCAAATTACACTGAAACTAATAGATTTATGGCACACATTGTTCCGGGATTTCGTTTAGCAAATTAAAAAATCTTTGCAACGATAGTTCGCACGAAATGATTGATCGATTAGTTCCAGAGATAATTGAGAATTAGTATATCAAACAGCTGTCGTATTATGTTTTCCTTCAAATTACACAATAACTAATAGACTAGAGGAAGCCCATCCTCTGGACAGGTGGAGTAAACGCGTATGCGTATGTCCATGCTTCATCAAAGTAAGATCCTTTAATCAGTATTTTGCGCATACTGGCTAACAAACACTAACTTTGGTTCACTTCCCTCATCACCATAAACTTTCTCCCCCCTTTGCCTCAACTTCCCCTTTGCCTTCTTGCCTGCAGTGACAACGTGGTGAAGCCGAATTTTTATTAAGGGGACTGTGTACAACTGCCAGCTTATTTCCAGTTTGGCATTGTGCAGCCCGTTTCCAGTTTCTTTACGCCAATTTTGCGCATACTGACTGACTAACACTAATTTTCGTTCGCTTCGCTCACTCAATCAGCGCATATCCCTTACACTGTAAACCCTTTTTCCCTCTTGCCTTCAGTGTCAGCGTGGTGACAGGCACTGTGAATGATTGCTCATTTCCAGTTTGGCATAATAGCTGGGGGTCCAGTCCCACATACGACCACCACCACCAACCAAGAGTTGTTGTTTGGCACACACACAAAAATTGGTTTTTTGATGGGGAAAGTTACTGACTGGTCTTTGTTATAAGAACCTCCCCACACCCAGTGACGGTGCTAGGGGCAGGGTAGGCCATGACCCCCCAAATATTGCCCTTCCGGCAAATGACTAAACTGACTTTTATTTTTTTACTTTATTTTAGAAAATACGAAAGAAAATATGAAAGTTGGTTGCGGTTTGCTGTTAATATGTATATTTCTATAACCATAGAGTACTGTACATCGTGTATTAAAACCCCAGTTGAAGCTAAAGCCCACCCACTAAAATGCTGTAAAATCAAAATCATGAAATAGTGGAGTTAAAGCCCACCCCTCAAATTGTCGTTTTTCTACGAAAAATTACCTAAAAGTTATATGATGTGAATAAAGATAGTACTACTTGCTATGTTTACTGGCCCCTTCTCCCTCCCTGTAGTAATAGTGGACTCTTCCTTTAGCTCCTAGCACCTGCACAAGGCATCTCTCACCTAAGCCTCCTCCCTTCTTCACAGCAGTTAAAAGGATGTAAAAATTGGTCTTTCAGAGAACGTTCAAAAGCTTCGAATTTTCTGTAATAGATGTCCAGAAAGGTTAGAAAATTGATAATGCTTGATTTAAAGCCCATCCCCCTATTTTTGCCAAATTAACTGCATAAGCCCATGGGCGTTTAATCCACGATTTATGGTATATATGAAGATCATATATCACCATTATTAGTTAATTTCTACCTGCCTAATGTTAGCTATACCTCCTACCTGTCTTAAACTAATAACCCATATTGGGTGCTTGGACAGGATTCGAACTCGCAACCGTTTGATTAGCAAGCTAACGCCCTAACCATCAGGAAATGCTGACTTGTTGAAAGACCAGAGTTTTAAAACGTCCAATAAAATAATTATGATCAGGCGTTTGCATTGTTGTTGTTCTGCTCGCTAAGCTTTTAATACTGGCGTTTGCTGATTTACATTGTTGCCTAATAACAATATTAAAACAATGTAAAACAATGAAACTGGTGATTCAAGGCCGCATAACTCCGGAATGGAACGACCAATCAAAATTCTGCCTTAAGGTACACAACTACACCATGGTAACTGTCCTTAGACACTATCCGCACCGCCACACACCAGATATTAAAGGAGATGCAGGAACAAAATTCGTGAAAGTTGGCCGCGGTAGACGTTTAATATATACTAGCTGTAGCCCCTGCATAACATACGCCGGTCTAGCTGGTTCCCGCATGCCTGAGCAAAATATTTTGCTGGGCATCATGAAATGAAAGTGGTCAACGGCCCCATCCCGCCTCTCGTCTTCCACTGTGAACTCCCCTGCTCCACCCTCCCCACCCACATTCTCCCACTGTATGGTTCGATCCCCCCCCCCCCATGAAGCTCCCCTTCCCCTCCCGCATTCTCCCATTGTGTGGTCTGAATATCCCCCATCCCTGCTCCTTCTCCCTTGGAACCCCTGCTGTTTTGTTTTCTTAGGGAAGTAAATGTCTTTTTCAAGTCGGTATTAAGAGCTAACATTATTAAAGCAATATTTCGTTTGTTACTAATTGTTACAGGACACAACCGTTCACATTGTCGGGCGGTCGTTCCTTTTCTTTGTTATCGTGGTAAGAATGAACCCGCTCGCCCTCTTTCTGATTGTTACACAGGGCCCATCCTTGAAACTATTAAACTCGGCTCTAATAGCCAGCAGTATTTCTGATTGTTACAGACATTGTCGGCCGCTCGCCCTTTTTCATTATAGTGCATGATGATTTTGCTAAGTGCATCCTATTATATATATATATAGAAGATGATGATGATGATGATTTACGGCATACATTGTTCTGGTATGTCTTTTAGAAAATTGAATTGTCTTTCCAACAATAAGTCGCACGATAGGATTGATCGATTAGTTGCGGGGATAATAGAGATTTAGTACACCGCAGGGCGGCCATTTTGATGACGTCATCACGGCTTACGTCATTACTTCCGGGAGTGTCTACCGGTGGATTTGAAAACTACAATATGTGTACAGCTTCCATGTGAAATATACAGCTTGTTGCCGGAACTGAAATGTTTTTGCACTATTAGAGTCTAAGAGTGTGCACTAAAAAACAGGCTTGCTGTGAAAGCAGGCTCACTGTAAAAGCAGCTAGTTTTGCTGGACAAGTAGGCCCGCTGTAAAAGTAGGCTGACCGAAAGCAGACAACAATCACTGCACGCATGCGCGTTCGCACCTTTGTGAATGAAAACAAAAATTATATGCCAACGTATTATTCACGCGTCAAGTTTGGCAACAAACCTCACAGCAATTCAATTAAATTGTAACGTTAGTTCCAGTTTTTATTCCACATTACTGCATGCAATAAAAAGTTACACGTATTACAAATAAAAACGTCAAATGTGCCGTAACAAAAGAGTTATACAAGTTTTACTTTACTTGTTAAAATGTACACAATAACAATAATTTAATTGGTAAAGCATAACAGCACTTAAACAGATGCAGTTTTCTCAATTGTACACTTGCTTATTGCAATTAAAAATCATTAATTTTCATCCGCGTACATTTTTAACACGTAAAATGATACTTCAAGCAAAACCTTTTTTTTTAAGGCAATTGTAATTGTAATTCTTAAAACCAGTCGTGAAGAAAGATAAATTAAAACGAACTGTAAAACCCATCTATGCCCACCCTTTCTCTTAAGTTCATATGTTTAGTATGCCAGGTGCAGTGTATTAAAACAGAGTGCAGAAATGTTTCAACCAAAGTTTTAAACAAGAGCACTGTATCTTCATTCTATGTTCAGTGACCTAAGTATACAGGAATGTTAGTGAAGGAGTAAGAGTAGTTTTTAATTTTACATACCATTTTTTACAATTATGTTTTAGAAAAGTACCACGGCAAAGGAGGGCCAGTAACAGTTTCAAGGCCGCCATACAGAACCCCATATGCAGATATTTTCCTTGAAGCTGGAAAAGAACTAGGCTACAAACAGGTGGATTTTAATGCAGCAACTCAAACAGGTCAGCTTTGAAAATGTGCTGTAATAAAAATCCACGAATCGTGGTGAAATTTTATTTTTGACAGTTCTTTGCATGTAGAAGTAAATATTTTATCTACCCAAAATAAAATTCGCTAAGGATTCCCATCAAGATTTTGCCTTTTGAAGTCGTGGTATCAAATGCCAATGATTAATAGTTCCAAGATTAAATTTAAAACCCGAAAGCTGCAGATTTTCAAGTTTTCATTAACATCTCTTAATTAGTGGTGTCAGCTGGCATTTGATATCATGAGTAAGACACCAACAACGAAAACTTGGTGAAAAGTCTTAACACGTTTTGTCTTGGATAGCCAGCACTTCCTTTCATACTGTTGAGCAGTTCGTTGTTGCCAGACCAGAGGCGGACTCGTGAAGCCAATCAAGACGTTGAAGACCAGGGCCCACTTTTTGAATTAATTAGGGCAATGCTGGCCACTGGCAACCAGGGAACAGTCGGGATTCCCTCCCTCATCTGACGTCTCTATGGATACAGCTGTGGATTGTTATCGGAAGTGGTACTGAAACATTTCCTTAAAATTTCGTTTCGCATTACATTATTATCTTCGTAGTGAAGTCGTGCTATCCCCCTCGAACTCCTATTCTTGCTTTCATGCTGTTGTCATCCGCATATTCGTGTACTTATTTGTTCACAGTTATAAGTTTTACTTTTAGAGATTGGCCTTTAATTTTGGTATATCCGTCATTTTGGAAGGCCAGAAACTGTGTTTCTTTGTTTGCCAAGCATATTAACCTGATAATTTAGCATTACATTGTCCTCAATTAATGTCTCCCTATTTTTAAGTTGCTTGTAGCCACCTGCTTGCTTGACCCACTGCGCATGCGCAGCCCTCTCTATATAAGCGAGAACGTGGTTGGTTTCGGCATTCATTTTCCTCCAGAGGTTCCTACACGTCACCTCGTCTCCCGCCTTTCGGCCCGGAATTTGGATTCTCCTTTCCCTCATCTCTACGACGATAGAAGTTGCCCTTTCGCACACCGCTCCAGCTTCGGATGCTGTGCTCTCTCCTCCTGCTATCCCGACCATCCGCGACGACTGCTACACGCCCGACTCAGAACGGGACGTGCACGTCGCCAACAACGAAGACGACTCCCCGTTACAAGACAACCAACTCACTTCACCGCCTCCCGACCTTTTGGCCTTGACAGAAGAGCTAAAGCAAGCTAAAGCACTTTTTCGGCACGCGAAACGAAGTCAAGCTTCATCTCAAGCGGGCCTTTCGTCCACCAACTCCCCACTCGACTTATCATCCAAGTCGTCTCCGATAGAAGCTGGCCGTTCGATCATCGCTCCGGCCACGGATGCTGTGCTCTCTACTGCTGCTACTCCGACCGTCCACGATGACCGCTGCGTGTCCGGCTTAGACCGGGACGTTCATGCCGTCAACGACGCAGACGTTTCCCCGTTACCAGAAATTTGGATTTTTGTCTTTCGGTCATCTCCTTGCGATGGAAGCTGCCCTTTTGGTCATCACTCCGGCCACGGATGCTGTGCTCTCTCCTGCACTCCGACCGTCCACGACGACCGCTGCACGCCCAGTTTAGACCGGAACGTTCATGTCGTCAACAACGAAGACGGTTCCCCGTTGCAAGAGGCCAACATACATGTTTGGGTTGCGTCTACTGTGAGTCATTAAAGGCGTAAACGCCTTTCGCGCATCTCTGACTCTGCCGCTAAGAAGCGCAAGCATTTTGACTTCCTTTCAGCCAACACACCGATTCCCGCCACGTTGCAGCAAGACCACTCAAACGCCTGCCGCAAAACACGTTCATTTCCCGGACGACAATGCAGATAACCCGTCTTATTCTCCTTTCGGTTTTGATTGTTTCCGACAACGATTGAAGTTGCTACCGAGCCTTGGTTACACGATCTCATCTTGATCAAATTTTCAAACAACTGCGTCAAGATTCATGGCCTCGTCCAAGTGAAGAGTCAAGACTGTTCCTGTTTTCCTCAGCTTGTCTCGACCAGGGCTACCCCTTGTTTCGAGTGAAACGCAGACAACAGTTTTCTCACCATGCTGCTGCTTGTCCCATTCGTGGCTTTTAACCACGTTTTGAGTGAAAATTCAAGGTTGGATGCCATCTGCATTTCTTGCTTCGTTTCTCGCCCGTGGCTGTCTCCACGTCTCAAACGTAAGTTGTCTGTTAATGTTCACACTGCCGCTCGTCTCATGCATGACAAAAAACCCACGCTTTGATGAATCAAGTTGGAAGCCATCTACACCTCCTGCCGCTTGTATCGACCGTAGCTCACCCCACGTAACGAGTGGAAATCAATTCAGCAGTTACTGTCCACCGCTGCACGTCTCACTCATGGCTACATCCCACGTTTTGAGTGAGGAACCAAGACAGGAGCCGTCTACATCTCTTGCCGCTTATCTCGACCGTCGCTAACCCCACGTCTGAACTAGAATCAAGCCAACTGATGCTGCCAACTACAGCTCGTCTCACTCGTGGCTAAAACCCACGTTTGAGTTAAGATCCAAGACGGACACCGTCTACACCTCTTGCTGCTTGTCTCGACCGTGGCTCACCCCACATCTCGAACGTAACTAAAGCCAGCTGTTGCTGTCAACTGCAGCTCGTCTCACTTGTGGCTAAATCCCACGTTTTGAGTGAAGTCACAAGAAGGAAGTCGTTTACACCTCTTGCTGCTTGTCTCGTCCGGGCCACGTCTCAAGCAAAAATCATGCCAACTGTTACTGTCATCTGCAGCTCGTCTCACTTGTGACTAAATCCCACGTTTTGGGTGAAGAGCCAAAACGGAAGGCGTTTACGCCTCTTACTGCTTGTCTCGTCCGTGGCTGACCCCACGTCTCGAGCAGAAACAAGTCAACTGTTGCCGTTCCCATGTCTCGAACGAATATCAAGACAACAGTCACTGTCCACTGCTGCTCGTCTCATTCGTGGCTAGAACCCACGTTTTGAGTAAACCAAGACGGAAGACGTTTGCACCTCTTGCTGCTTGTCTCGACCGTGGCTGACCCCACGTCTCGTGCGAAAATCAAGACAACAGTTGCTGTCTACTGCTACTCGTCCCACTCGTGGCTAAAACCCACGTTTTGAGTGAAAAACCAAGACAAAAGCCGTTTGCACCTCCTGGTGCTTGTCTCGACCATGGTTAACCCCTTGTCGCGAATAAAATCAAGACAACAGCTGCTGTCTTCACTCATGTTCGTCTCATTCGTGGTTAGAACCCACGTTTTGAGTGAAGAATCAAGACAGGACCGTCTCCACCTTTAGCTGCTTATCTCGACCGGACTGACCTCACGTCTCGAGTAAAATCTAGACAACAGTTGCCGTCAACTCTAATTCTCGACTCATCCGTGGTTGAAAAAAAAAATCGACGCCTTAAAATGAAGGGTCAAGTCAGATGACGTCTTCACCTCTTGCACCTTGTTTCGTACGTGGCTTACCCCACGTCTCGTATGGAAATCATAACATCTGTAACAACTACACCGGTGCTTGTCTCAATCCTGGCTAATCCCATGTTTCAAGTGAAGAGTAAAAACGGAAGACGCTCTCTCCTTCTACAGAATCTCGTCTATGGCCGACCCCCACTTCTCGGGTGAAGATTAAGACGACCATGGCTGTCTACACCAACGCTCGCCTCATTCGTGTCTTCAACCCACGAATTGAGTGAAGTTCTCAAGACAGACAACGTCTTCATCTCAGGCCGATCGTCTCGACCGTGACCAACCCCACACCACGAATGAAAACCCAAACGACTGTGGCAATCCACACTGATTCTCGTCTCGATCGTGGCTAACCCCACGTCTCGAGAGAAAATCAACAACCGTCACTTTCAACATCAAGACTTGTCTCACTCGTGGCTAAAAAACCCACATTTACAGCAAAGCCTCAAGATGAACGTAGTTTCTCCTTTGACAGCTCGTCTTGACTGTGCCTAACCCAAATCCACAAACACTTCGGAAAGCTGAAGAAAGCCAAAGCCTCTTCCTTCTAATTGCCCCCCTTGGCCGTCGCCACCATGGTTCCCACACCTATTATCCCTACTAGTCGACATTCCAAGAACCCTCCCTCTTCTTCCAGATCTTCTGCCTCAACAAAGGGCTCGAAACTTCACCCAAACCTTCCCAGTCTAAACCTCCGCGCGTGGCTACTATCATCAAACTCCTGAAGAAGGCTGGAATTCATCAAGATGATGCCACCTGAATCGCTTCAAAAGCCACTAGCGAACCAACAAACAGAATGTCTGACAGCCACTGGTCCAAATGGTTTAATTGGTGTTTCACAAGGAAAATCAATCCATTCAATCCCTCTCTACCCGAATTTTTAAGATTCTTCACTGACCTTTTCAACATCGACAAATTCAAAGCTTAACGATCCTTGTCTACTGCTCAGCCATAAACTCGGTATTCAAGACAACAGACAAGACCAACCTTCTCGATGATTACCGAATTTCTGCTTTTCTCCGCTCCTCCGAAAATGACCACCCAACAACGAGAAGACTTGTTACAGACTGGGACTTGTCAATCGCCTTACATCCCTAATGGAAGCTCTTCGAACCTATGCAAGACAGTTCCCTTCACTTCCTTACCAGGGAAACTGTCTCCCATGTTACACTAGCAACAAGCGCCCGCTGTTCTGTTATCCAAACCCTATCAGCAGACCCAGTCTACTGCATCTCTGGTCCAAACTTCTCTTCGGTAACCCTTCATCCAAAAGCAGGATTACGAGCCAAGACTCAGAAACCATTGACATTCCGTACGACAAAGCCAACCTGAGCAGGGGAAAAGCATCAGCACACGAGGTCAGAGCATTTTCCACAACATGGACACTCCACAACGCAATCCCATTAGAAAAAATTCTACAAGCCGCATCCTAGCGTCACTCAACGATATCCACCTCCCACTACCTGAGGAACATGTCAAGAGAAGGAAAGGGACTACACCGGCTGGGACCAATCGTCGCAGCCAGAACTGTGGTCAAGCCCCCTTAAGCACTCAGAACGAAGCAGAAGCAAGCCATCCCAGATGGAAGCAAGCCATCCATAGAACCCTCAAAATCAACGATCCTTTAAAGGGCCACCAAACTCTACGAAAGAGATCCAACTTCCTGTTGCAACATCCTATTCTGAACAAGTGCGAATTTTTACCATAATAAAAATTTGTAGGGGAACGCATGCTTGCCCCCGGGGCGCCCCGTCAGATTGGTGCCCGCCACCACGTTTGACGTGGTCTGCTGATAATGCTAAATTATCAGGTTAATATGTTTGGCAAACAAATAAAGAACATTTTGCCGGACCCCAGCCAGGCCGGCTAAAAATGGTTTCTTTTTTGCCTAAAACATACTTAACCTAAGCCCGCCCTACCTCCCCTCTCGAGTCACCGCCTGACAGATTGAGAGGAAAATAAATGCCGAGACCAACCACGTTCTCGCTTATATAGAGAGGGCTGCGCATGCGCAGTGGGTCAAGCAAGTAGGCGGCTAAAAGCTACTTAAAAACCTCCAGGGAGACATTAATTGAGGACAATGTAATGCTAAATTATCAGGTTAAGTATGTTTTAGGCAAAAAAGAAACCATTTTTAGCTGGCCTGGCTGGGGGCCGGCAAGATGTTCTTTCTCTGTCTTTTCGGAGGGCCCCCGACAGATGGGAGCCGGGTTTGAAGTTGGGATGGAAGTTCGTGCCGAGACTTACATAAAGACCGTACATGGTTGTTTTATTTTCTCTATTCACAGGCCAGATCCGTATATAATTTCTGCCCAGAGCTCCGGTACTCCACTTCTGATTTCTGCCCAGTTCTGTACAATAAAAAATGCTCTGCCGACGAGAATACTGCAATCACATTAAAATAGACCCTGGAAGTTGTTAATACCTACATTTTAAGCTATAAAAATTGAAAATCGATTCACTGGTTCGATCTCTAGGTGAGACCAAAATTCCCGAGTCCACTCGGCTTTCCGTCACAAGAATATTGTAGTCACAATTAAAATAGCATTTAAAAGGCCCTAGGCCTTGTCCACAACTACGTTTGAAGCTATAAAACTTGAAAATCGGTTCATTGGTCCGATCCCAGGTGAGGGCAAAGAGTACCAACAACAACCACAAGAAATGACCATACTGTGGACGCCGAACGGTTCGATTGTTGTCATTAAAATTTGTAATGCAGTGAACCAGATACGACACGACCCCAAATACCGAATTTCGTTGGTCTATGTCAATTCTGGGCGAAATATAAGATTTCAAAGTTTGATGTTTAACATGGAAGTTCATGCTGAGGCTTACATAAGGCTAAACAACAAATTCTTGAGTTGGTGGATCAAAAAAAAAACACAGACGTGCCAATGTAATTTATATGATGCTCAAAATACGTCCTTATAACTGGAAAAGAAAAACTAGTAACACGAAAATCGAATTTTTTACCTAGGCCTATTTCAAATTATAAAAAGCCTTTTTAACTCCTCTGACCACTACCGAAGCTGGGTAAATTTTCTCCATCCACCCCTGGTACATAAAACAAAAAATTATTTTATTGCCTGGTGCAAACCGATTTACCTACAAACTTCAGCATACATACGTACTATTTTTAATTACTGGCACCATTTTTCCTTACAAGCAAATACACAAACAGAACCATGCTTTTAATAATGAGAATTAATTCACCCTGAGAAATTATTGCCTCTGGTTTCTATAATACAACACACTTAATGTACTAAATCCACTTAACTTTTTTCTTCGTAGGGTATAATAATCCTGTGTACACCATACGAAATGGAAGTCGATGTGGAGCATATGATGCCTACATTGAACCAATTCTAGACAGGAAGAATCTACACATTGTTACCCACGCCTTCGTAACTAAAGTAAGCAATTTTAGGCAGTTCCTTGCTGATGAATCCCGCATCCTATTTAGCAAATTTATTTCCGAAGTGAGTGAAATTTTATTGTATATGTATACTTTCTTTCGAATGTCACCAAGATAGGACCAACTCCCAAAAGATTCATTTTTATTAGTTTTTTTTAAGCAAGTCTTGTAACGCTACAGGATCAGATTATTATAAAAAAAACAGACGCCACAATGGTTAAACTTTTACTGTTATGGGTTTTAATAAAACGATACCATCAAATAACGTGATACAAACGTAGTTTTTTTTTTTATTAACAGGTACTGTTTGATGATAAGCAGCGCGTAATTGGAGTTGTGTACGATAAGGAAGGATCATCTGTAACAGCGAAATCTAGAAAAGAAGTCATAATTTCAGGTGGAACAGCCAGTTCCCCACCTTTGCTTATGCTTTCTGGAGTTGGACCACAAGACACTCTTAAGAAGCATAGCGTAAGTCAAGCTTAGCCTTGGATTGTTGGTTATTTTTTATGCCTTTTAAACCTATAGCAGCTGTACCGGTATTATAGCTGCTCCCCCACCCCTCCTCCCCGACACCCCTTCCTGCCTGCCTGCGTTTGCTCCGTGTGTGATGCGTTTGCTGTGTGCAGCATCCCAACCTAAGCTTATTATATATACATAGATTTCCATTGCAGATTCCTTTAATTGCTGATGTTCCAGGAGTTGGACAAAATCTTTTGGACCATTCTAGTGTCACTGGAGTAACATTCACAATTGAAGAAAATATTGGTTTTCAAGGAGACCGGGATATGACACCGGAAAATTTCGAACTTTGGGAGAGAAAACGTCAAGGTATAAACAAACACCAGTACTACGAAATTTTAGCAGCATGAGATTTGGAGTGACTTGGAATATATGGTGAAGTATAATAATTGTGATGGTCATACACGAAAATGCATTATAGTCTAGCAGAGATGGAATGGATTCCATTTTTGTGACCCATGACCCAGTGAGAGTGACCAACTCACCCAGTGACCCACTGACCAGAAGAAATTCACTGACCAAGACAGATCAGAAGTATCAACTGGGACAGGTTGATTTACTGTTTCAAACTGACCCATGTTTATCTAAACACTTGCCATTTTTTTAAATAATCTTTTTGGAGTCTTACATTATCTGATGCTCGTGTAAATGAATCGGCTCAATTTTTAACCTCACCAGATATTGTAGAAGTCGAAACAAGTGGAGTAAGGGAATGTCAAACCTGGGGATTCCAACCGGAAAACTCCGAGACAATGTACAATATAGGCAAGAATAAATCCAGTTAATTTTAAGCATTCTTGATAAAAATTATTCATTCATAATTTTATATAATAACTTTGTTTTATCAAGGACCGCGGTAGCGGTCCTTATGTAAGCCTCAGCATGAACTTCCATGTTAAACGTCAAACTTTGAACTCCTATAGTCTCGCCCAGAATTAACATAGACCAACGAAATTCGGTATTTGGAGTCGTGTCGTAACTATTTCACCACATTACAAATTTTAATGACAACAATCAAACCGTTCGGCGTCCACAGCATGGCCATTTCTTGTTGTTGTTGTTGTTGTTGTTGTTGTTGGGACTCTTTGCCCTCACCTGGAGACCGAACCACTGAACCGATTTTCAAGTTCTATAGCTAAAAACGTAGGTCTGGACAAAGCCTACGGCCTTACGCAGGCTATTTTAACGTAACTACAATATTCTTGACACGGAAAGCCAAATGGGCTAAAACTTTTGCTCTCACCTAGAGATCGAACCAATGAACCGATTTTCAATTTGTATAGCTTAAAATGTAGGTATTAACACCGACCAGGGCCTTTTGAACCCGATTTTGATGTGGCTGCAGTATACTCGTCGGCAGAGCAATTATTATTGCAGAGCACTGGGCAGAAATCATTAATGTTGCTGTTGGGACTCTTTGTCCTCACCTGGATATCGAACCACAGAACCGATTTTCAAGTTCTATAGCTTAAAACGTAGGTATGGACAAGGCCTAGGGCCTTTCGCAGGCTATTTTAACGTAACTACGTTATTCTTGACACGGAAAGCCAAATGGGTTAGAACTTTTGCTCTCACCTATAGTTTGTTCCACATTATGTTTTCAGAACACTGACTAGATGACGACTCGTTTCCTTGCCCTAAGAGTGCAAAAACATGTGGATATCACACTTGTAGACTCAACAAAGTTACTGTTAAAGTTTACGAATGGGATGTTTACGGATTTTTTGCACTTGTAGTGGAAGAAAACGTGGCGTCATACAGTCAGTTTTCTGAAAACATAATGTGGAACAAAGTATAGAGATCGAACCAATAAACCAATTTTTAATTTGTACAGCTCAAAATGTGGGTATTAACACCGATCAGGGCCTTTTGAACACGATTTAGATGTTACTGCAGTATTCGCATCGGCAGAGCAATTATTATTGTAGAGCACTGGGCAGAAATCATTAAGTGGAGTAACAAATTTTTGCAGAAAACGTAAATTTGGTACACAAGTCTTTCTTAACAGTAAAAATCGAACCAGCCATGGACCCCCAATGAAATACCCAAAGTGCCATCAGTGCCCCCACCCCCCTCCCGCCCCAGAACCTCCTCGTGACGCCTCCCAGGGGTTTGGGCAACAAATTCTTAAAGATCAAGCTAAAAACATGATATTGGGTGCAAAAGTCACTCTTAGCAGTATAAAACGAATCAGCCATGGAAAAGACTCTCTTAAAACAGTTATTTTAAGGTGATTACAGTGTTCTTTTCTGTGTTATTCTTGCTA
>JAHWFP010241029.1:0-18536 GCA_023313725.1 Lithobius niger
AGGTGATCAATGTCTCGGTTTGCCTTACCCAATCGCGGGAACAGACCGCGATGGTCAGTAACGGGATGGTCAGTAACAATAGCATGGCATAAAGCTGGAGCTTTGCTGCTATCCACGGCATTTACACGGTTGTTACCATTTTTTCTCTTTTTATTTCTTTTGTATTCGATCCAGGGGTTGTCCGGTGAAATAATATCGTCGGAATCGCGATCGTCGCTTGATTCACTGGGAACGAATTTTGCGTTAGCATCATGTTTAAGAATGTCACAGAAAGTAGTAATTCGGAAAATTTATCCGTGTCAGTGTTCACATGTCCAGCAATCGGGGTAACGTCTTTAGTTCCATCTTTATGATCTTCATTAAATAAATTTTCAAGTTCGCCATTAAGTTGCGACGCATCGCGAAGCCGTAGCGGAGAATAGGTTTCGGTTTTGATAACCGTAGCGCTGCGGCCGTCAGCTGTGGCTGTTTCCGCTTCTTTCTCCACATTCGGGTCACGAAGACCGGAAGTATCATGGCGTCGGCTACACGTGCAATTTCCTGGGGAGAACGATTCTTCTCGATTAGTGGCGATAGTTTTAGTATTAGTACAGTTTTGTAACAACGAAAGTTTAAAAACCGCACTGCGGAGGGCCGCGAGTTCCTGGTTCATAAAATTTCCGACAACCAAATTTAGCGAGTTCCATTTTCGCCGGAGGAAAATGTAGCGTACGAGCAACGAAATGCAGTGTGCTGTCTGATGGCAAACTGATGACAGCTGTCACGAGGTTTAAGGAATAAATGTAGTCCTTGTTCGATCCAGAATTTGGTTGGGTAGTTGCGACAGATGGTACGTATTTAGCAAGTATCAATCTGGCAGCAGCTATTTCATCGCTCGTGTAGTAAGCAGCGCATGTACGCGCTAACATATCTTCGTCGATATCGTCAACATTATTGGATAAATAGAAAAGCAGTTCGTTAGCAACGTAATCCTTATTTGCAGGAGGAACTTTCGCCTCGTTCAATGTTGCTGTTTTATCAATGTTAGATGATGTAACGTTTGAATGTTTATCAACTTCATTGCACAGTCCGCCATTTTGGCCAGCCGATGGTCGCGAGTCGTTCGGCATATTAATTTTTCCTCACTCTTCTCCGCAGGAGTAACAGTTTGTAATTGAAGGTATACCTTTAGTCTCTCGGCCAGTTCAGGCTTCGATTCATTAGTATCACAGCCTGGTTTCAGTAGTTCTGCCTGCAGTTCATTCTTGCTCAGCTTGGACGGGTTTAAAGGCAACATTCTTTAAACACACAACACTTTTTTTTTTGATAAAAAAAAAAAGAGTTGCCTTATAATATCAAGAAACAAAGTACATGTTGTTGCCCTTTTTTAAACGGTTTATTAACCCCTTCACTGTCCCTATGCCTACACGAAAATGCAAAAAAAAAACAAATTGTATGTTTACGTTTTGTACGCTTAGATTTCAAAGTAAAGGATATTTACCATTCCAATATCCTTGCAAATTTTCGACAGTCAGGTTTTTCTGGAGTTGGAGGGAGCAGAACGACTGTCTTCATCAGGCTACCACATCACCTTTTACTTCGTCGTGATCGTTCGTCTGCTTTCGTTCGTCTGCTGCTATTGTTTGTTGGAATGCGGCACGAGGCCATAGCCTCCGTAACTTGCAGGCCAGTACACCACTTCTCCCGCAGCAACTTATTAAACTCTCCTCTCAGCAGGAACTGACGGGTTTGAGAATGGTACAAGGCAAAAGTGAGTTTCCTTAGGGGGTCATGGCCTAAACTCGCCGTCGTAAATCAAAAGAAGTGAGACAGGTCCCACGAGATGAAAGGATAGATTGAAGCATGTTGCCCATCTGTATACACATTACTTAAATCTGGATAGAACTTCAAAATGGTGCTATTACCATGGAAAAGTTACCAGGGAAAAAGTACCTTGGACCATTACCAAGGTAAAGGTACCATGGGAACATTACCTGGGGAAAGGTACCATGAGAAACATTTTGACGTTAAATTGGTGTACTGAATGCCAAACGGAGAAAAATTTTTGAAGTTTTCGTACTCTTAACAGAGATCAAATTTTTCGAGTATGGATGCAAAGCACACACTGAGTTAAGAGTATAAATTGCATACTTGCCCCGAATGTTTCAAGTATCATACGCTCCTAGTATCATTTTTACTTTTTTAAAACTACGAAAGTTTAGAAAATTACTACGAGAGTTCATTGCACAATCTTGTTCGAGAATTCGAAAAAATACGCTCAATCTCAAAATAAGTAGAGTACAAACAAATTTTCGACAGTTTTTTGTAAGTTGATGGAACACAGTTCAACTGTGTTCATCAGGCATTGTACTCGTTTTTTCTCCTTTGGCTCACAACAATGGCACGTGCTTGGTTTTGCATATGGCAATCGTAGCCTCCTGGATTTTTCGGCCTCTTTCCATCGATGCATAAGGTGGTCGTTTAGGTCTTCACGCACGATGTGTTTGTTACTAATTTTAGAACCTCTCGAGTCTAAAGCTGCCATTGATAATGGTTCTACGCCGTGAAACTTGGTTGTTGGCTGTGCGCGCGTTTGGCTCACGCGAAGCACCGCTGGATTTTTAGCGGGTTGGCTTTCCTGCACTACCTGTGCGTAGGTTCGCCAAGCTAGCTTTAGTTCTACAGACAAGGATGAGTCGGGCAGTGGCCGGTAGGATCTCTGGGCTACCAGTAACCTACTGACCTTTGCTCCTTCTCTTACCAATCCTCTGAGGGTGTCGAACCTTCAACCCTCAACGTGTTGCCTGTAATCTGGGTGCATATTTGCCATTATGTGCCTAATTTTAACTGAATCAGTTGATTTAGGCCACAACCTGTCAAAATACCCACTGATTGCTTGGGCATAACTGGAAAAAGGTTCGTCAGGATCCTGAGTCTTTAATTCCAATTCTCGTTTTAGGTCGTCTTCAAAATTTGGGCTTTCGAATTCTAAATTGAAGTCGTCCACAAACGCTTCCCAAGTTCTAAAAGGTCTAAAAACCCTGAACTATCGTTCGGCCTCACCTTGCATGGCAAGGGGAATGATTGTTCTTAACACGTATGAATCTGCAAGGCGTAATGCACAAACGTACATGTCTAACCTTTGCAGAAATTCACTTGGCAATTTTTCATCGGCATGCCCGGTGTAAACTGGCATGTCGACTTTTGGAGCCTTCACCTGGAAGCCTTGATAAGGGTTTCGTGCAGAGATGTGCTCTGAAAAATCGTTGTGATGGCCATAGGTTTCACCCCTATTGCCCTCGTTGTGGCCAGTCCGACTGTGAGTTATCTTACTCCCAGTGTTTCTTTGCCTTTCTGGCGACTCATTGTATTCATGCTGAGGCTCGCGTCTCCTCCTCATGTCTACTTCCGGTTCCTGGAGTACCGGTTGTCGCCAGTTCACACGGTTACCACACATAGTCTGATCCACTGTGTCGTGGTTTGCTCCCTGTGGTTCACGGCTACGAGGATTCCATGCTATTCTGCCTCTTTCAACAGTGCGATTTTCTCGTCTGTTGAGGGCAGAATAGTTGGTGTGACAACCAGTTCGAGGTTGTGAGGTGACATTCACACCATCTCGGCTTGCAATAAAACAGTTTTCCAGCTGTCTCATCACATTTTCCCCGAAACTCTTCAGGTGCTGGGCAGTGTTCAGCCCAATTTCGAAAATTTGCATGAAAGGTGTCACTTCCACTCGTATTTTCCACATCTGAACGTTCTAGAATGGGAGGTGACAAGCTTCTTTCTGAAACCGAAAATTCAGGTGCAAAAAGGTCATTATCATTCCCCCAAGAATCATCCAAATCCTCTTCCTAGGTCTTCGACTAAGGGTGCTTTTGTGCATCCCCCAGTTCTCGCTCTTTTTCGTGAATTTTCCATGTCAGGAGTTTTCACTAATTTCGGCGTGACAAAGAAGGTATTTTTCGCTTAATTACAAGTCACAAAACCCGTAATTTTCACTGGTGAAAAAAAAATGTTTGCGTTCCCGCTTTTTTTTTTTCTCTGCGAAGTGCGCCTTCAGTCTGGACCCTTTCCAAGGTTTATATCCACACCTACTGCACTTCAATTTAAGTCTGTTTTGTATCACCAACCTAAACTCCTAAACAGCAGTCAAAATGCTTTCAAAATGATGAGGACTCAGTTAGCTCACCACTGATCAAAGTGACTTTCGCTTGTAGTTTCAAAAGTGTGCTCCTCGTTACAAACAGACATTACAAATATCTGTCTAGCGACTTAGTTTCATTACTCAGTGTTTTGTTAACATCTTTATTTTCTTTTCAGAAAATTGGTGACTTTATTCGAGCCGTCCTTTACCATCGGGAAAGAATAAAGCGTGGTTCTTTGTAAAACTCGAAGAGTCTACAAATTACCTCCCAGTTTAACGTTTATTACTTGGGTAAAAAATGGGGTTACCATTTTGTCATAAACCGAAATATTTCAATGACAAAAAGAATGACCCAAAGTTGGTTTGTCGTATTCCGTAGCTTTCAACTCTCGAAATATAACTTCCCCAACAATTTTCGCTTGTTATTTTTTCTCCCGCTCCGGTAAGAATAAATTTGCAAAAATCATCCGCACACGATTTTTATACTCATGTTTATTCCATCCCGCAGGTTTGGAAACATGAGCTTACCTATCCCGAAGGTTTAGGTTCAAATCATGGCAGGCCCCTAAAATATATGACGTACTCGGGGAGTAGACGATTGAATCCAATAATAATCTCAAACCCACTTTACTCCTTACTGCATAGCTAGGGGACTATGCACTGAGAACACATATTAACCCTTTACTTCACGGACATTTGCGACAACTTTCATCCCATTTCCTCGTGAAAATTACCAATTTCTCCACAATTGTGCATCACAGTTGAAAATTAAGCTGTAACTTTTCAACTGTTCGCAAGTTTTTATTTTTAATTCTAAAACATCCAGACAGCTTCAATACCATCCCTTAAAAAATGTAATAAACTGCTTAATAATTAGGTCTCAGTAATTTGAAGTGAGAGATACACGAAACGCGTAAAAATGCGTATGTGAGTGAATCCTGTAGAAGCGTAGAAAAGCGTATATGTGAAGGAAAGGGTTAAACTCAAGTTGGAGCTTGGTCTAATCCTAGCAGAGTCCAGGGAGACAACCTTTCGAGCTGTCTGCCCCACACCAAGTGGCCTACTGTTGTTCAGCTCCTCGTATTTATAGGGAGGGGGGGGGGTCTGAACAATAGAAGTAGCCTGAGGCATTACGTTGTAAAACTGCTAACAGGTGCGAACCGGTTCTAACTGGTCTGAACAATAGAGCAGGCTCAATACCCGGCTGTTGGCGTTCAGCCAAGTTCCGGTGTAGACGGAAGTTGACAGGACGCCAAGCAGCTTATGTAACTACAAGGTGCACCCTGAGCGTTCACTCATGGCTCGCCTTGCTATTTGTAAATAGCGTGTTACAACACAAACCTTGTGAACGGTCCTCCTTTCATCATTCAAGCGCTATCGAACATTCTTGGAGACGAACTAGAACGTCAAGTGTGCCCGGTATGAGCCCTTCGCTTCTATCTCAAGCAAACTAAACCCCTTCGAAAGGGTCTCTCACAGCTCTTTTTGCTCTTCACAAACGCCTTCGGCGAAACGTCGGCTCAGATGACTGCAGCTTGGATCAAAACTGTCATCAGAATGCCTATAACACCTTGGACATCGAATGTGCCAACCACAACATTCGGATCACCGCCCACGAACGTAGAGCCATCTGGGGATCCCGGGCCTTCCATAGTAACATTCCCATTACCAAGATTCTTGAAGCGGCATCTTGAAGAAGCACTAATGTTTTCACGTCCCATTGCCTTCGGGTCATGTCCTCTCAGGCCTATAGGCTTTACCGCCTCAAGCCATTCGTGGCTGTTAGACGGATTCTTAGAAGCAAAAATGCAAACCTTATCCTGTTCAAGTGGAACTCTTTGCTCGCAACCCTATGGTACCCACCAGGTGGTGCCTTCCGCCGCTTTGACAAGGTTTACTGGAATGCTAGAATTCCAGGTAATGTGTATTATCATCGGCAGTGGCGTAACAAAGTGTCTCTGGGCCCATAGGCAACATTTATGGTCGGGCCTCCCCCATCATTTATTGCTCCCCCTCCCCCCAATCTTTTACCTTTTCGACTTTCTTGGTCCAAATGATACTAATAATGTACATTGTTTGGTTTACGTTACCCGAACAACCAACAACTTTTCAGCCCCAAAAAATAACTTCGTAATGCAGACAAACAATAACGTTTGAAAAAATTAAAAAAAAAAAACATGTCTCTATGGTATTTGTTAGCCTACTCAACTGTTGAATTATTATAAGCTTTGCTTAGTAGCTACATTATTGGGAACTAGGACTTGCGTTTAACATATTGCACTTTGAACATGAAATTTACACATCGTAGTTCGTTCACAACTTGAGGCTCGAGGGCGATATTTTGGGCATGCTTTTCTCAATGCAATGATGTTGTCCATGTCCATATTTCGACTCCTGGCGGACCCCGGAGTTGCAGGGGCCCGTAAGCAATGCTTACCTAGCCGAACTGTATGCTATGCCACTGATCATCGGCATATAGAAACATCACAATACCTGGGGCACCTGGTCAATTTTGGTTTCTATTGCCTAATCGAAAATATACATTGCCTTCACCCATCCTACCTCCCCTTTGTGCTACCACCTGGGCACTTATAGTGGAATAAAAGAAGATACAATGCTTTTATATACGGAGGGGTGCGCAGAACAGATACGCACTGGGCTGCGAGACTGGCTGGCTCCATAACTTTAATCTCTAGAGTAACAGCATCAGGGAAGGAGTATGCTAGAATTCCAGGTAATGTTTATTTTTGGTTAGGCAATAGAAACCAAAATTGACCGGGTGCCCATGGTATTTTGTTGTTTTAATATTATGAATTTCGTTTTGTATCATCTGGATACAGTGGAACCCTTATTAGCTGATCACTTTGATTATCTGAACGCCCATTCTGAAGAAAATTTTGCTAATTTTACATTTTCACTCCCATCCGAAAATACTTGCTTTAGATATAGGGTAAATATCGTTTATTTATGCTCTTTATGCCCAAATTTAATTTAAGAATGATTCCATAGCTCTAAATTTTGATTAAAGGTTTAACTCGCTCAACTTGGGTTACACGTAGGCAAATTTTCGATCCTTTCCTCGGATCTTCTTTAGGCCTTTTAAAAGTTAGATGTGTGTGTGTAAACAGTGTATATAACTATTAAAAAGCCTGAAGAAGATCCGAGGAAAGAATCGAAAGCTCGCCAACGTGCAACCCAAGTTGAGTGAGTTAAACCTTTAATCAAAATGTTGAACATTGTGAAACCTCAACGTAAAATGCCCATTTTTAATTTCTACTACTAGGTTACCATAGCTCTCTCATTTGGGCACCGCCTTAGTAAGTTGTGGCTATACTCTGGTGCAAAAATGCCCAATCACACAATAAAATCTTGAGTCCGCGATTGGCGACATTGAGGTTTACAACCACTTCAAGACTTCCGGGAATAAACATGCTTCATGTCTTCATTGTAGGTTGTGTAATTTTAGGATAAATTACGCTCAAAGGTATCATTTCATTGTTTTTCCTGTAAGATTATCCAAAAACTTTGATTAATCGAGCTTTCCTCGGTCTCAAATAATTTCAAGGTACTTTGTATGGTTTGGTATTGCTGTAGTGACTTCTTTAAGACTGACTTTGTAAATTGAAGTTGATCATTCTAACGCACTCTTATTAAATCGCAAACATTTGGGCTCTAAAGTTCTGGAATTTGAAATTGCTTGTACAATAAATAAATGTTATTACTGCCTACGACTTTACGCCCTATTAATTACTTATATTTATTTCAGTTCACCACAAGTTGCTTTTCAGAGATTTTTGTATCTCTTGTCAAAACATGACTGGAAGACGACTCCTTTAATAGTCAATCTCAATCACGAGTTGAAACGTAAGTATCAGATTAAAGTAGAAATGATTGCATTATATATATTATCAGTTTTGCCCTAAACTTCCCTACTTGTGGTTTTTAGAAGAAGAACTCAAAGAAATACAGTCTAAATTTACTTCAACTCGTTCTACATTGCCCGTTATGTTCATTGCCACGCCTTACGACAAGTTTTCTTCGGTATGGACAAAAACAGCTCCAAATGCACCAATACTTCGTCGATTGTCACAACTCGCTGCTGCTGCTTTAGTTTCTTTAGAAACTCAATTAATGTCACAGACTGCAGATATAAAGGTAGTTTTTTTAATGCATACCCAAAACAGAATAATTTAATCAATAAGAAAAGTTACGACTAACAAATCATTTTCCTTTTTTTTTCCAGCCCATATTTCGGCCATCGTTGGCTCCCTACGATGTCATAATTCACTTGAAGCCTTTGCAGATTCCTTTGCGCACTCTTGCAGTTGATATTAATCCCAAAACAAAGCTCTCGGACATTGTACCATATAAGAAGGAGAAAGACGAAAGATTTCCGGTATTTGGATTTAATCCGGTGCAGTGTTTTATGCAAGAACTAAAGGTAGCTTGACAACTAATGCTTTACTTTCACCACAATTAGCTTTTGATCATTATTCGACATAATTTGTTTGTTTCATTTCAGGAATCGTATGACGAATTTGCTGCTTTCTTTTATGACTTACTCGGTGGGGAATTTATTGCTGTGTTTTGGAAACCAGAGTCATTTCAGCCGCATCCTTTTACTGTAAGAATTCTACACATTATTAATTTTATGTCTATTTAGTTTTGCAAAAGCAATTAACAGAAACTAGCTGTACCCCCGGCGTAACATACGGTCAACCTGAGCGTAATACTATAGTGGGCCCCAGATTCCCCTGTTGTGTGGTCTGAATATCCCCATCCCTGCTCCCCCTAGACCCCTCAGCCGCCGCCGATAGCCGAAATCGCCGCCGGAAATAAGTCGGCTGCACATTCGCCTCATTTTGTTCGGCTAGCCATTAACCAGCCGCCGTCAAAAATCATACTGACCAGCCGTACTGTAATTTTTATTTGGGCAAATTTCAAATTCAGTTGCAATTCGGAATCGGCTTCATTTTCGGTGAACAGGGTTAATGGCAACTTGAATCTTCTAAATCCAAATCTGACTTGGCACTTGCCATCCTCGGAATCGTGCGAGCGTTTACACAGACAGAACCGAGTGTCCCCAACCATTTATTTTTGAGGTCAGGGTAAACTTCTCTATTCTACGGCTTGATCTGGTCATGTGACTACAATTCCTTGCTAGCAGGACGCACAGTCTATACACGTCCCCTGCTAGCTGGTGCTACAAATAGAAAGCAGGAGGCTCCCTTGCACGATTCCGCACGACCACTTTAATCATGTTACTAGCCACATCATTTCCTTCGCTCACTCTACTGGCGTCAACCTCGCTTCATATAGTTTTGTTTTCTTTCTGATTAGTTTACCGGATTGATCTTTTACACCATGAGCAATTTTCAGAGCAGTTCGCCGCATATTGTAGGGTAAAACAAAATCACGAACAGCTATGACAACATGCCTATTCGAAGAATAATTTAATTCTTTCGTTTGGCTCTACCTTCATATTTGTAGGCGCTTTAGTTCAAGAGGAGGAGACGTCCACACACGTGCACAGTACGTTTTTTAAGGATGTAGTTACGGATATAAAAGTTAGCTCAAGTTCACAGAACTTTATTTTAATTTTATGTTGCGTATAATTGAGTTATTTGGATCTTTTTCCTTTACCAATATAACCTATAATTTACAGCTTACTTTATAGGTTGTGTTAATGTTGTGTTTACACATTTATAACTTAATATAGCATAAAGTAAAAACTTGCATGCATAATAAATGCTTTAGCCTTTAAAAAGTTTCATATTGTTGTCGTTTTAAAGTAGAAAATGCCAAAATTTGTGTAGGCTAAGCCAACAGCGGCCGAAAAAGTAGTCGGCCAAGACCAGCTAGCCCAAAATTGGCCGAATATTTTCATTAGCCAGTCGAATAACTTGAAATGGAACGGCTGAGGGGACTAATTCCCCCTCCCTTTGAACCCCTGCTGATTTGTGTTTTGGAAGTAAATGTCTATTTTCAATGGAGGACGTTTCTCCATTCTGATACTAAGTCAGCTCTAAGAGCTAGCATTATTAAAGCAATATGTCGATTGTTACAGGCCACATCCGTTTGTTTGACATTGTTGGTCGCTCGCCCTCTGTCATTATATACCCCTATTATATATATATAGATGCATACATTTCTGCTAATTGGTTTCGCAAAACTAAATAGACAGCTAATTGGTTTCTCTACTTCCCTATAATGTTTTCAAAAAGGTCAAATAAAACTTAGATAATATTTTCGTTACTAGCAGGTTACAGCCATTTAATTATTTCGTGTCCATTTTGAAGATAACTTTACCTCTAATACCCAGGCCTCACCTAGAATTTTTTCTGCTTAGTTCAAAACGTTGTTCTCAGGAATTTTAACATGCATATGGCATGGATACCGTAAATTTATTACTGAAATTTAAAAGAGTTTCACTAGGTTACCTCCCTGCTGAAAATGAACTGCAGAAAAACTGCAAAAAAAGTGCAGTGAAAGTGCAGTAAATTGCCCATCCCAAAAAAACTGCAGTTCTCTATTTGCAGTTAAACTGCAGTTCAAACTGTAGTTAAACTGCATTTCAAACTGTAGTTAAACTGCAGTTCAAACTGTTGTTAAACTTCAGTTTTTTTCCAATAATTGCAGGTGGAAGTAAAATTAAAAAAATTCATAAATAAATTTCAGCTATCATTCATACCTTAATCTTAGCATCTAGGCAGTACACGCACAGTAACAAATTTGTATTCTTAACATGCATGCATACCTTCTCTGATATACTCTTACTTTACTTACAACGATGTATGGTGTCATCCGGTTTTATATACCTAGCCAATCACTAAGCGTTAATGTGTATGTGTAATGTTCTATTCCAGTGACCATTTGACCAGACAAACATTATTATCTAGGATGGCAAAAGGGCAATAAATTGTATAAAACACTAATTATGTATAAAATAGGCTGGCTAAATAATGAGCAATCATTCATCTGATACTGGGCCTTTAATCGACACTCAGGCGTACACAATATTGACCCCACAATATGGCCAATTAAATCAATGACAGATTGTTATGATTTGACGTATCGATTAGTTATTCATCAATGATTCGAATGAATGACATTACGGATTAAGTCGAGCGGAAAACCAAATCATTATTATATTCTCTAAATTAAATAAGGAATCGCGGGTTAATTTAGTAACGTACGTATTGGTACTAGTTAAGCATAAACAATCATAGCTATTGCTATTGAATCAGAATACTTAGCTCTATAATAGAAGCTTGAGTGAGGCTATCGGCACTCGGCTTAGCTCGGCGGCCAAGCCCCGTCACCAACTGCGGCACGGCTGCTGGCCTGGCGTACTTCGAATCGGGACCTCCGGAATTTGACTGGCGTGCACTAGTAAAACAACTGTTGAGCGGCTGATGATCGACTGATATCACGCATTCCGAGGTTCGGTTTAAATACTGTGGCGTTATCGGCTATGATCGATCCATTGTAATATTGATTTATTATTGAAATGCTAAATATAGTAACATTCTGATAGCTTGGGCCCTTTTCGCCAAATGGGACCTCTACGCGTGTCAATCATTCCATTGTTGCTTTCGTGTTCATTAATTGTTCCCCGTATTCGGCGCTTTGAAGTTATATGCCGCCGTAATTAACTGTCCCGTGTGGGAGTGATTTATTATTATTCCTTGAAGTGATCGATCACGAGCGACGATCTTATCGTAATTAAATCTACTTCTAGTAAGTTATTTAGGTTCTATGAAACTGTCGTAAATATTGTCAACTGGTAATGCCATCCTTTAATAAACTCTAACAATAGGTGTAATTACACTTGTTCAGGTTACAAATGATCTTGCCGCCTCTCGGTCGTCTTTGAAGAGGTCGCCCAATTATATTTGCTATCTGGATTCGTTTTGATCTATCCGAATAAATATTCGGCTCATGCATTTAATAAATGTACGATATCATGCAAATATGTATCTAATTAATTAGATGTATTGTTTCTGTTATGAATATTAATTAAGCCATTAATTATTTCCTTACATAATCCCTGTTCATCCGAAAATCTAGGTACCTTTTTAGTGGTTCCTTATTTTAGCTTCCAAACCCAGCTCATTTATAACAGAAACTGCTTTACATAATTAAGCAAGAATTTCGCATTTACCTTCTGGCCCAAAGTTAATTGTCGTGTGACTAGGGAAAACGCACCTTTCTTTGAGGTAAAAAAACAACCTTCACAGAAATCAGGGCAATAATTATGTACACTAAGATTAAATTGCCTCGTTAATTGAGCAATACTTTTCTGGGTGGAATTGGAATAAAATATCGTATGGCTTAAGTGCATGCAAGACACGAGAGCGCATTCCCCATGTAACTGAACTCAAATTTAATAAATTCAACTCTTGTTGCTGTTGATCTGAAATAAATAATATTTCGCTTTCTCTAGGCTGGCCACATGGTTTGTTTTCCCTCTTGTTTTCAAGGAGGGAGGCGTGGCACTTTTCACATATCGTGTTGTGCTCTTACTTTTCGACCTCGAGTTGGCCACGATCTGGCCAAGGTCTTTAAAGGCTGAGTAGGTTTCTCTACCCTCGGTAATTACCTCGCCAGCCGTTTGACCAAGTTTTGCTCTAGCTGGGGGAATGAAAGAAAACGCAAGCGTTACTGGCTATGTTTTTTCAACTTTCAATTTTTTCCCTTTGAAATCTTGTTTCTTGCCTCTTCACATTTGGAAGAAAAAGTCACTTTTATAGCTAAACGTGACTGCAATTTGCTCTCATAGGCAAATTAATAAATAAAAGGAAAAAAAATATGGAATGGCCATGGTTCGATTCGAACAGTACTATTTGACATTGTCAAATTTAAACATTATTTCCCTGCAGTACCAATGGCAACAAGATTTCATCAGAATACACAGTCTTCATAAATTAAATATCATATGCATGCTACATACATAAGTCGCCCTGAAACTTGTATGTTTCTGAGTTTAATATCACGTGTTTGGTCCCGTGCTGGGATTCAAACTGGCGACCAAGTTATCAAAGTCAGTTCTAACATGCTTTTTACATGCTACATAGTAACAAAATAAGCATTAAGATAAGGGAGGGGACAGGATTCCTGTTTTTTGTTACCCCATTAAGTCGTATTCGCTTAACCCCTTCATGTAAGTGTCATCTACTGTTATTCCCAATGAAAATTTTCACGACTGTGTGCCTATTGCGTACTTAATGTTCAAAATATTTTCACATACTCCACGTTCTGGTAGTATCTTTGTTAGTGTCTGCATGTATGATATCATGCAAATATGTATCTAATTAATTAGATGTATTGTTTCTGTTATGAATATTGATTAAGCCATTAATTATTTCCTTACATATGGTTCCAAGTTTTGTAGTTTGTGATATCCGCTAAAGTTATGCAACTGTTGGCTTGATTTTAAACAGTCAATTGGCATTAATTGTTCTACACTGTACCAACCCTTTCTTGTACCATAAAAATTTGTTCATAATTTAAGAAGTGATACAACGTAACTTTTACTATTGGTAAACTGCAGTTATTTTGCAGTTTCTGAGTTAGCCTGCTGAAAACTGCAGTTATTTTGCAGGTTTCGTGTTGTTGAACTTTGCATTACCTCCAGTGTAACTGCCATTATATTCCAGTTTTTTTTCAGTTGCTGTTAATGTGCACTTTTCACATCTAATTTTTGCGATAATTTTGCGATAATTTTGCCAAATTAATATACCATTTTACCGTTTTTTCGACAGCTTTCGAATGGAGTTAATTTTAGCTAGTTGGCCACAAGTCATTTTGCAAAACCAAAAATGTTCAAAATGGCAGCAGCTAGACATTTTTTCTGTAGGAGCAACTAATCATTTTTACGCCTCCTCCCCCCCCCAAAAAAAAAAAACCTACTTTCACAAATCCCAAACGATACAAGTACGTCGTCTCCCTCCTTCCACCCAAAAAAACTATATCGGCCAAACTGTATAAACAAAGGCGCACAGTCTCTTCCCTACAACCATATCTGCTGGAGAGAAAGGAAGGTGACACGGTGATCAATTCCAAAATAGACAAAAAGAGCAAGAAAATTATCAACAAACTAACGAAACTGACAATTTTTTGTAAGCAATGTCCTGGAATTCCTAACTTAAGTTAAACTAAAGTTTGCTTACCTTCCAATTTTTAGAAGAAAAAAAAAAACGAAAGTAACTTCGGTATCGGATTCCCAGTATTCGATTAATATATCATTATCAGATCGGATTGGCAAAAAGTGGGTGTAGCACGGAAAAACAGACATTTGGAACAAATCATTATTAATGAAAATACTCGAACTTCAATAATGACTCACAACTAATTTACGTTGCTGCAAATTTTCGATAGTCATTAAACACCATTCATTAAATGTGTTCAAACACCGACTATCTTCATCTGGCTTCCTGCGTTCTGGACACTCTACTGCATTGGATCGGTCGTTGTTTGTTTTTGAAAATCGCGCGCGCGACCACTTATCTTTATTTGCTAGCGCTGTTGTCGCCTGGAGGGATTTGTGCTATTGGAGGGCGAGTTTTTCTTGGAGTTTTGGGTGTACGAGATGGTGGATGAAAGGGTGTGAAGGCGGTTGTTTTCAAAAACAAACAACGACCGATCCGATGCAGTAGAGTGTCCAGAACGCAGGAAGCCAGATGAAGATAGTCGGTGTTTGAACACACTACAACTGGTGTTTAATGACTATCGAAAATTTGCAGCAACGTAAATTAGTTGCGAGTCATTATTGAAGTTCGAGTATTTTCTTTAATCATGAATTGTACACTTCAATGTAAACGATCCTTTAGCTATTTGGAACAAAATAATTGAAAAACTACGATCATTTTATTTAGAGCATAATTTAAAGGTGGTGATGCGGTAGTCATCATATTACCATAACATCAACTAGTACAAAACTGTGTAGGTGGTGGTCCCATGGCCAACATGGACATTTTTAAAGTAGGGACGACTTTCCTGGATTTTTTTTTAAAGGAGCCACACTGTATAATTTTAGTCAATATTGTTACAAATAGATTTTGCCGAATAATTTGTTCAGAGAATTCGGTAGCTAACAATTAAAATTAATGTAAATCTTTTCCATTCCCTATTTAATTGATCTCTAATCGAGCCCATTTGGCTTCCTGTTCTGTTTATTAATGAAAATTTTGTCATCGCCAAGTGTCGATCACACTACATGACTATTAGGCCAAAAATAATCAGTGCAATTAAAAAAAAAACTACATGGACCTGCGGAATGGACAGGCTTAAAATGCGCGGGGTTGGGGGGGGGGGGGAAGAGCCGTGTTGGCACACCGAGTTTCATGATGCGCACACTGCTGATTTTCGAACCTCAGTTTTCTGCCATTTTGTGTTATTGTAGTTGTACTTAACCTTCCCAGCAGTGTAACTAGAGTTATTTTGCAGTTTTTAAGTTAGCTTGTTGAATTTCACACAAACTACAGTTTAACCTTGGACGGATTATTGGGTTAGGGGACAACCTGCTGCCGCTTCGCGGTAACCACACATGTGAGCCTGAACCCTGGCGGCACGCATGGCCAATGAATGAACCATTCGGACAAACAAGTGAGCGCGTAGCTCAGCAGTATAGTGACAAACAAACACTGCACGCTCGGAAAATGCACCAGCGTTAGTAGATATTCCTACAAACCATACAACAAACGTGAGTCGGGAAAATTTCCCGTCAAATTTTCCCATGAAATGCCAACGATGGGTTTTGCCTTAGGAAAGATTTTAACGTGTCAAACGTCACGAAGGATGCTTTCATCTTTTCTCCTCACTTCAAAGGCCTAAGCGGCCCAACTAAGTTATATCTTGACCCCATTTCTGCTACCACAAGCAATAATGAGGTGAGTTTGAGCTGGGTTCTTACTTCTTATGCATTTTATGTTCTAAGGAACTTGAAATCAAAAGGAATACTTAATATAAAATCTAATAAATATGTCACAAATATATCCGAGCACAAACGTACTTTGATTTTTTGTTTGTTTATAACATTTTTAATAATCCGATAAATCTTCAGTTTGATACAACAGCACTAAATATATATTTATTTATGAGCAGAAATATTTCATGCAGAAAGAAAGTTATACCGGTACAACGTTTTCTGAATTTTTTTGTATTTAATGAAGCTTCGAAAGTTGTGGTAATAAAAACTTGTGACTTTTATAGTGCAGTACTAATTGCAACTTTAAAAAATGCGGTCTACTGTCGAAAAGTACGAGTGGTACCCATCCGCCCCGATGCATAGGAGGAGTTTCTCCTCCCCCCCCCTCCCCCCAACCCCCAACCACTTCTCTGATCTTCCTTTCCATCTCAGTCCTGTCTGATAAAGGGGAGAGAGAGGAAGTAACAGGAATGGGAAACACGAAAAAAAAAAAGGTTGGGTGATAGAAAATAGGTCTAAGGGGCAGTTGTTCCGTCCTCGCTCACCGTGACACTCTTCCTTTCACGTCTCGCGGCTGATTGGTCGTGAGCTTTGGAGGCGGAGCTTAACGTGCACCCGACTATAAACATTTCCCGTCCAAACAACAAACTTATTTTTGTGGGTTTGGTTTATGTTAAGTTTTCTGCCTTTTCCATGGACCTGTCATCGCATCCCAGTCAGTACCCCCTTCCCCCCACGCTTTCTTCCCTTCTCCCTTCCCAACTACGGTATAGTGGGAGTGGTCCAGGCCCGGACTGGGAGCCCTGGGCCCAAGTACCATGACGTTTTAAATAGTCCCCCAAACAAAATCCCGGCCGGAGGATATTACATTATGCGAACTTATAAAGGACCAAGAATAACGTGGCCTTCTCTGAAAAGAAATGCCATTATTTATATGCATATTGAGCAGTGACGGCGTCAGGACCAAATTGTTTGGGGTGGGGTTGGGGGGGGGGACAAAGGGTACATATGGAAGCAGGGTGGGCCAAGGATTTTTTTTCAAGACAACAGCATTTGGTAGTTTTATTCCGTTTAATTCAACCAGAACATAACGTAAGCTTCAATGCAGTACAACGTTTTGTAAAATACGCCCCATAAACACACAAAATAAATTAGGCTATACACATATTGCAAAATTGCTAAAAAAAAAAAAATGAAAATAGATAAATTAAATTAAATTTAAAAAATAAATGCTCTGTTTGTTCATTTGATTTCAGGTTTAGCGTGCAAGTTTTTTCTTTTTCTTTTCTAGTGGTGACTTGAGTGTTGAGTTTGGGGGGGGGGATATTCCGGGGCTTTTTTCCCATCAGCTTTTTTTCCGCAGCTTTTTTTCCCCATCAGCTTTTTTCCCAGGCTTTTCTTCCCATGCACCCCTTGGCACTAGCCAGCCCGGGCCTGGAATGGTCTATGAATTTTGGATGACACAATTGCAAGTGAAGGGAGGGAGCGGAAGGGAAAAGTGGTTGAAATCAAAACATCTTTTAATTCGACGTGTCACACATCGAATTAATGCGGTTGTGCCCAAAAAACGGGGGTAGCTGAGTTAAGTCAGCGAATCTCCTCAAAAACCAAACATATTTGTTCAATTCTGATCCGACGAAATTCAAGTATGCGGGTGGGTGACTTGCAGTGTGCCAGTACACAAGGTATTTTGTTCTAGATAATTTAGTTAGGTCGGTTTAACACGATCAGTGGATGACGTCAGCGCTTCCTCAGCGTAAAGGTGTGCGCTCAACGCCGGTCATACGAAAAATTGCGGCGTGTAACTGCGCATTTCGGCAAGTCAGCTCTTCAACATTGCGGTCGGTTAGAGGCTATCCTGTACGTCGAGAAGGCACCTGTGTTATGGCGCAGAACTACACAAAATGAGTCATCACTTACCTTTGCGGTGATCTGGATGGTACACCGAATTTCTATGATTGAATCTGGACGGTACAATGAATGCGATGCTCGTATGAGACTTTTGCTGTTAATTACTGCTCCATCCTCGCTGCTTTTCGGTTGCGATATATTACAGTATTTTATTACGCGTATTTGTGGTGTTGTTTCCTATTGAACGAGTGAGCAAAGCGAATGATGTCCTGTTTTCACAGTGGCGGACTGGCCAGAGGGAGGGGAGGGCGGGATTCCTAATGGCCTCTGACTTTCAGATTTTTTTTAAATCCGTAACAGGAAGACTCACATAAGTCTTATTGGTTCGACATTAGTTTTAACCACAGATTTAAAATTACAAATAATAATAATAATAAAGATAATTATAAAACAAGTACTTTATATTGAGTAGCTTAACAAAAATTGGCCACATGAAATTGCAGTGTTATATTCAATGTGGACTTTGTCACAATTTTCGTGTGAATATTTTAACTTTTGTTAATACATCTAAAAAGTGTAAATAAATGTAAAGTAGTCAACCTAACGTACCCTCAGCGCAATATGATTTCTCCT
>JAHWFP010241029.1:18636-37747 GCA_023313725.1 Lithobius niger
ACCCCCCCCCCCCCCCACCAAATTACCTGCTGAATTTATGAAATATGGTGTTCAACGATTTAAAAAATGTAAAAGTCTGATGAACAAGAACAACGGGTACGGGAAACTGTAAAACAACGAAGCTTTCAGTTTGCTTGTTTTAATATCACACAAGCAGACAATTCTGCCATTTCGCTTGCTTGTTTTTTTGTAAGTAAACCAATATCAGCGTCCGATGGAAACTTATCTGGTCAGTGATTGCATCGTCGCACACAAGATTCTGGCTAATTTGCCGTATCGTAGTAGCAAAAGTTACGAGACAATTTTTGTTTTAATATAATGTGCAATATAGTAGATATTCTTCAGTACACCATGCATTTAGATTTTTTAGTAGTGTCCTGTTGGTATGTCTGCCGTTTCAACTTCATACGTCAATTACGGATTTTTTTAATTCTACCGTACGACACGTCGAATTACTAATGCAGTGTTAGTGCATCTTGTTTTTTGTGTGGTTATAATAATTATGTATGCCTTGCTTTCCTAGTTTACTAAATTAAAATTTACTTTGGTATTTAATTAAAAATAGAATTTTTTTCGGGGAGGGGGGAAGCCGATATGGTGGGGGAGGAGGCCAAACCATGAGGAAAAATTGTTTTTATAGCCGACGAAAATATACATTACCTTATTTACACTAGCAGTTTCTCCTCAGAGCTGCTTGTTTCCCCTAGAAGTTAAAGTTGCCTTCCCTGCCTGGCTCGTACCCCATCGTGCATGCGCCGAGCTTCCTTATATAAACCCTCGCGCAGCGGAGGATACCACCATTTCTCCTAGGGCGTTCGCCACGTGCGGTCGCTCTTGAGCTTGATCCCCTGAAGGCTATCCTCTGCCGCTTGCCTTCAGTCCGCAGTGGTTGCCGTCGCCTCCGTCCGCTGTACCTGCCATCCCAGCGGCTAACCGCCATTTGATCTTCCTCCGACCCACCCTAGCCATCCGCTGGGGTTCGTCCAACTAAAGGATCGCCTGGACGGGCTCCCAGTATATCCTTCCGGGACGTTCTCTTCATCCGCTACGTTGTATCCGTCTGCGGATCGTCGAAGGATTCTCACGTTCTGTCGCCGCATCCTTGCAGATTGTGTCCTCCCGACTGGTTCTGTACACTAACTCCAGTTTTGCGGAATAACATCCGCCAGCTTCATTTCCCATGGATCGTCGCCATCCTTGGGCCGCTGCATCCGCCTCCCTTCCACGGGATACCGCCGCATCCTGCGCCTCCCGGTTATCATCCCCGCAATGCCATCGTGACCAACGGATTTACCTTTCTCAGGCCTTCGTTCATCGCTCTAGTCGCCTCCCCATCCGGCCTCCCATCGTGCGCTATCTGCGGCAACCTCCATCTGTTCTGTTTCCTGGACTTTCTGCGGCCTTTCCCTCCGCTGTGCAGAGAGGAGCCTTCCGAAGATTTGGGGGCCGGATAACTTCGTCATTGTCTCGCCAATCCCGCCATCCTTTGCAGGCAATCCCCTCACCTCTAGCTCCGCTTCTGCCGTCCCCAGTTGTTTCCATCCCCCTGGGATCTGACCGACCATCGTCTCCGACTTTCCAGCCGCTTCCTGGCCTTCGATTACCAGTCCCGTTTCCTTCTTTCCGGCATCCACCTGACCGGGGGTGGGACATCTCCAACTCCTTCTTCACCACTGCACTTCCTTGACCTGTCCTGCAGCGAATCCGTCGGATGAGAGGATCTTTATACCATCAGCCAACCGTCCTCCCCGGACTTTTTATCCCTTTCTCCGCGACCTCGCACTATCCTCCGACACCGTCCTGTCCGTATCCCTGTCATAATCCGTTTGCCATCTTCCCGACCTACCTCTTCAACGGATTCATCTGTCCTCCCTAAAACAGCCTCCGTCATGGATCTACCTTCCTGTACCACTGCCATCTCGCCTCCATCCTCTCCTTCATGAGGGTGACCCTTCGATCCCTACAAATAAAAAAATAAAAAAGTCATAAATAATGCTATACAACACAACGGCAACAACTAGAACAGAAGGTCCGTCAGCCCAATCAGATATGCACACCACGCAGCCGACCGTCGAACACTAATCTTATCATCCCTTTCTTTCTACGCCAGCCTCCCGTACTGTGATCCCATTATCCGTATGGCTGCTCTTCCCCGTTACGGCGATCCTCCGCGTTACCCTCGTCCGCAGGACACGGCGATCGCCGTTTCCATTTTTGGCCGCTTTACGGCGCCACCTCTTGCCACCACCGCTTTGAGAGTTTCATATTCAAACTTGCAACCGTCACTCGCCGTCTCCTCTTGGATCCAGCTTAACCATGGCGGATAGTTCGTCCACAGAAGACTCGGATTATACGCCTCCTCATTCTCCACCTTCATCTCTCGCTACCATTAATGTTCCTTCTCCCACGAAGTGTAAATGTCCAGGATTCGCCTTTCCTCTTCCAAATCCCCAGTTGAATCCCCATCCTTGGGGATCCTTGGGTCACAAAAACGTTGTAAAGTTTGTGTTACGATCTCCACTTCCCAATGGGCCGTCATTCGGAAGAAGCATCTCCAATCCAAACAACGGGCGGATCGTGCCCGCCATAAACGTGCCTTAGCCGCGGCATCCGCAGCAGAGCACCGTTCCTTCTCCGACGCAACTTCTCTTACATCCTCACCCTCAGCTGCGTCGCAGCAATTCTCTCTCCCTGTTCTTCCGCTTAGTGAGGATACCGCAAGCAGCCCTAGGTCCTGTTTACCCTTGATCTATCGACGACGTCTTCATCCAGCATGTCCATCTTGTCTCGCAAAATCAGTCGTTCCTCCATATCCGCACGTGCTCTTCCCGATCAACCCAGGCTACCTTTGACTGGTTCCATCCCAGCTATACCAGGGACCTCCGGCGTCCGACTGCAGACTGGCACTGGCATTCTGAAGAAATCAAGCATCCCGACCCGCCCGACCATCAAAGTGAAACGGGCCATCCAACGCTTGGCTCCGCCGGCCTTTCACCGTCTTAATCCACCGGCCTGCAATTCCTCAACCTTTTCTACAGCTACGGCCTGTCCACCGGTTCCACCATCCCAGGAGGCTATCCCCACGGATCCGCCATTAGCCCCCTTGTCCTCTCCAGCCATCCTCCGTGAGGCGTTGTCCAGGGGCCTTCATCTGTCACCTTCCGAATTAGAAGCCCTCCACTCCAACATCGATTTCGTTCTCCGATTCGTACAAACATTTTCGGACTATTCCCGTCTGCGGCAACAAACTATTCCCGTCTGCGCCCTCCTCCGTGCAACAAACTAGGCGTTGTCGAATGAATTAGAACTAGTCAACCAAAAATATAGATCCCAACACATCAACTACACCCTTCTTAAAGCCCACTATAATTGGGTGTCCCCGATTCCATCCTCGCCACCCTGGCGTGCGTATTATTCTGCACGGTTTCGCACCCGTCGTCTTCGGTCGGCACCATCCGCGCTAGGTACGCCTCCGCCCTCTCAATTATCTTCCCAAGAAACTGCAACCCCGTCTCCAGCCTCCTTTCACCGTGCGGCCTCCTCGCCCCGCCCGTCGCCTTTTCACGATCCCTCGGCAACCGCACCAGCTCTCCCGGCTAATCTTACTGAAGAAGGCACTCCCCCACTGCCCCCTCCGGATCGCTCAAGTCAGGCCACTCTCGTACCAACATCGGTCGCCCTTACCGCCGACGAACCACCTGGGTCCTCTCACAGCACAGTCCCTTCCTCGACCTCTGCGTCCTCTGCTCTGCCGCTCCCTCCGCCTGCGGATACACCAACCGGCATATCCCCCGTGCTTCAAGAACCCTCTCCGGCTACGCTCTGGAGACGTTCCACTATCGTTCCTCCGTTGCCTGGCTTCTCTCGATACTCGGTATGGCAATATGACGATGCCCCCGGCTTCCATCCAGCCTTCTACGGCATTCGCCGTAACGACCAAACCACGGACGGCGATATGCCGTGTTCCCCTTGCCGTTCCAAGGCCTCCGGGGTGGCCTTTGGCTTCCGAACAACGCCAGATTAACCTGCCGCACCATCACGACTCTCCCACCCCTCCGTCACGTCTCCGGTGATACGCCAACTCATGATGGTTCAGACCTTTCTACGTATGCGCCTCGCCAGGTCCTCTTGTTCTCCCACACGGTATCCTGTATTCTCTGTGCGGACCAGTGCCTCCATCCTCTCTTTCCAAAAAACAAAAAAAAACATATTCTGCGTCACAGTGACTTGCAACCACTAGTACGTTGATCGTTCAAGGAAAGGGACACGATCCTCTCCGACATTCGTTCGCGCTCCGTCCTCCGATACTATCTGACATGGTTGAGCTGGCTATCCTCCACGTCCTGTGGATGCATCATCTAGCCGCTCCGGCCTCCCTTCCTCCACCGTTCCAAGATTTACCAGCGTCACAGCTTCCCACAAGGTAAGAAGGTTCATCCTAGGATCGATTTCTTATCCTTGTCCCCGTTCGACAGACCCTTGTATGCGTTGACGTTTTTATGATATCTTACCATGACACATCAATCCTCCCGCACGCCTGATCTCATTCTTAGTGGATAGCACATATCCTTATCCGCCCTTGCCACTTGACGGATGCTCCTCCGCGCCAGAGTGGAAGTGGTCAGGTCGGCAATAGGGTCGTCGTCAGGCCACTGTGCCTGGGGCTGCCGGTTCGTACCGCGGGTTAACAGACTTGCGCCTCCAACTCCTGTTACAGGTGGCACATAGCTTTCCGCCGAGTTACAAAGTCTGCTAGTGTAAATAAGGTAATGTATATTTTCGTCGGCTATAAAAAGACTAAAATTGCAGGGCCTGCACCTGCTTAATTTTAATTTCTACTTGCCGTGAAAAATACTTTACCCAATTATTAGCATTCTCCTTCCCTTAATGCTGTTTCAACTAGAGATAAAACAAGTTCTTCCGGTCCGCTTAGCTACTGCGCAGATCCACTGTGCAGCCCCCATTGCATATATAGTCGAAGCGAAGCGACAGAGCTCACCTTTTCTCCTCTAGCGACCACGCTGTTCACTTCCGGGAAAACGCTGTGCTTACCGTCCGCTCCAGCACCAGCTATCCGTATCCTCATCCGCATCCGCCTGGAGGATGCCGCGAGCAAAGGGGACGCTGAGGGAATCCCCCTTCCTCGTTCATCCGTTTCTCCTGTTCCTCCATCCTTCGAGAACGCTGAGGTCCTCGAAATCACTACAGATCAGGATATGTTGGACCTCCGCCTCCCAATCCACTTTTGTCGGAATCCTTTCCTCCACATTGTAATACAGTCGCCACATCCCCTATCCCGTGCGGACAACCTCCACCGTCGTCAGACCTGCGATCTTTATACTCCGAACTTGCTCGCACTAAGGAGCGTTACGCACACTTAAAGCTGCAAATCATGGCACGGAAAGCAGCGGCTAAACACGCCTCGTCCGCATCCGCTCTCCCACTGGACCATTCTTCTCGATCCTCTCATGCCTCCAGACGAACTGAGGATCCCCTTACCCCTTCACAAATCCATTCCCTCATGGATGCATCACTGCAGACTTTCAAACGGAAAGAGCCTGACTACACCTCGGCTTGGTTGGCTTCTCTCCCCAAGCGTCTCTGTTCACGAGAATCCATCCTCTGCTGATCCGCCGCCTCCGCCTCCGTCCTCCCCACCAGACGGTCAGGATCCGTACTACTCGCCGGACCCTTCGGATTTCGGCCTGCCAGAACCACCGTTCCCCAACGATCCGGATCCTTCTGAGATTCCGCTACCAGACTTGCTGCGGACAGTAGAAGAAATTATCCCCGACTGCTTTTTGTACAAGCCTTCCGCATCCGCCCCGGATACAGCCAAAAATAGGGGATTGGCCACGGGTTATGGTTTCGGTCTCCGCGACCAACCGTTCCTTCAACCGCCTCTTCTTGGTCAATCCACAACTTTACTCACCACCCTTCTTCGGATCGGGGGTATCCTTTTAGGTAATGGGGCCCCTCTGGAATTGGACAAGGATCATCCTCCGCCTCGTCCGGGCCGAGAAAATTACTTCTTTCGTCCCATTGGGGATGGCACCGGCAATCCTCGTAACTTTGATACTCATCCTCAATCCGAGTTTTTAACGGCGGATACGAAATCTCCCTCGCTCGAAATCTCCCTCCCTCGACAAGCTTCAATTCCAGTCTTTGTCTTCGGGATAACGACTGTATCCTCCGCCTCTGCCTTCGTGCCTCTTCCCAATCGGATGTTCTCTACACTGCCGCCAACGCAATGTGCAAACGGCTCTATTCTGATCCGCCTAAGGATACCCGACAGCTCCCTATCTTCCAAAACTGTCCAGATCCATATCGACAGTACAACAGCAGTAGCTTACCTCCGCAAAGGCGGTGGAACTCGTTCCCACTCTCTCCACCGCATCACATCCGAGATTTTCCACTTCTGCATCCTCTCCCACATTAATCAAGTCTTTAGCAAAGGATGCTTTGCCACCTACCATGCAATGAACTGGTTCACCAGGGCCCTTTTTAATTCTACCTTACTACTTCGGGAAGTTGCCTTGAACACTGCTCCCAACCTCCATCCGTCCACTCGCCATCCCCTCTGCAATTAGCCGATCCATGAGATGGACTGTCTCTTCCGGGGCCTCATCCCGAAGGTGGCACCACACCTGGACATATCATGGAAACCGCGCTTTGCCAAGTCAAGAGGCTCTAAACGTCCCACCTCCGTCCACCCCAAGACGGACGCTCCGCTAGTATCGTCTCATGATGTCAAGACTGCTGATCGTCCACCCCCTCCTGCTCCTCGATTCGCCTCGCCCTTTCCGTACAAACCCCAGGGCCGCGGACGAGGACGATCCCTGGGCCGTTCATCCTTCGATTCCGGACGACACTCCAAGCGTCGAACCCCTATGTCCTATTGACGCTCATCCTCCCCTACAAGCTGTTAGGGGTCGTCTTCAGTTCTATGCCAAAGCCTGGCATGCGCTTACCGTCGACCCCGTGCTTGGTGCGATTATAGCCAACGGCTTCAAACCAAAGTTCATTGTTCCTCCCCCAACAAGCGATCCTCCGTGGGATCGTCAGTCTCATCCTTCGAGCCCTTTGCGTTTAGAAATACTATCCCTTCTTCAAAAAAACGCTATCCGCGTCGTCTCCCCCCCGTTTTCGCCAGCGTTCTACAGCGACATTTTTCTATGCAGCAAAAAGAACGGTGGGACTCGGCTAATATTCATTCTCAAACCCTTCAACCGATTCATAGACAATCCACATTTCCAGATGGAGACTGTATCCTCTATCCTCGCATCCCTTCGTCCTCACGATTGGACGGTGTCCCTGGACCTGGCCGACGCCTACCTACACATTCCCCTACATGCAACTGTCCGCCACCTCTTTCGTTTTGTCCTCGACAACACAGTGTACGAATACCTTTGTCTGCCATTCGGACTCAACGCAGCCCCAAGAATCTTCACTTGTGTCCTCTGTCCGGTCTTGGCGCACCACCATCAGCAAGAGATCCGCTTCCACGTCTTCCTCGACGATTGTCTTCTGCCTCATCAATCCCCTTCCGGCTTGCTGGAACACCTACACGCCGTGGTGTCACTTTTTTACCGGCTGGGCTTCGGTATCAATCTCCCAAAGTCCCGTCTTTTACCGGCTCAACGCTTCATCTTCCTCGGAGTATCCTTCGACCTCATCCGAGGGACGGTCGCCCTGTCTCCGGACGGGATCCAATCCCACCTGCTAACCTCTCGACAATCCCAACACACCTTTCAGGACCTTGCGTCCGCCATTGGGACGATCGACTCCTTTGCAGATCTGGTCCCCTATGGCAGGTGGATGGCTCGCCCCCTCCATCACTATCGCCTGACAACAGTGGGGGGGGGGGACTCAAGCCTTGCTCTTTAGATGCCCCCTCAAATCCGAGGTCCATCCTTTCCAACAGCGACCTTCCGTGGTGGATGGACATCATGAACCTGACTGCGTCCGTTCTTCTTTACGAACTGCTCTCCGATCTTCACCTATTCACAGATGCCTCTCAGCTAGGATGGGGAGCACACGTCGGCAACCTCACGGCCTACGGTCTGTGGCCTGCAGATACCAACGAGCATATCAACCACCTAGAACTTCGCGCGGTCCTTCACGGCCTTCACCTATTTCAAAGCTTCCTATCTTCCAAAACTGTCCAGATCCATATCGATAGTACAACAGCAGTAGCTTACCTCCACAAAGGCGGTGGAACTCGTTCCCACTCTCTCCACCGCATCACATCCGAGATTTTCCACTTCTGCATCCTCTCCCACATTCAACTGCTGCCGCTCCACATCCCTGGGCCCCTGAATGTTATTGCCGACTCCATCTCTCGCAAAAAGCCTCCGATCAGCGAATGGGCACTTCATACATCCGTGTGCCACGCTCTCTTCCACTCATGGCATCAACCAATGATAGATCTGTTCGCCACGAGGTTCAACAACAAACTACTCCTGTTTGTCAATCCCCTACCGGATCCCCGAGCTTGGGCAGTGGACGCCCTCACTTTGGATCGGAACCACCTCCATGCTTACGCCTTCCCTCTACCTCTCCTTCTGCTGTTAGTCCTCCGCAAATCGCCGACTGCTCTGGACGATTTCTACTGATAGCACTGAACTGGCCATTCGCGGCTTGGTTCCCTCTGCTCCTATCCCTCCTCATTGCCTCCCCGTGCCAGTTACCACCGCGGCGGGATCTTCTCTCGCAAGGCCGGGAACGATTGCTCCACCCGAACCTATCCGCGCTTCAGCTTCACGGGTGGCTACTATTGTCTGACTGCTCCGCTCAACAGGCATTCTTGAGGAAGAGGCCTCCCGCATTGCTTCTAGAGCCGTGCGATCCTCCACTACGAAAGTTGACGACAGCCACTGGAAAAAATGGTTTCATTGGTGTATCTCACAACAAATCTATCCACTCCATCCGCCTCTGCACAACCTCCTCCGGTTCCTGACCTCCTTGTTTAAGGAGGGTTTGCGCGTATCCACCAGCCTGGTATACCGATCAGCACTGAATGCTGCCTTCAAAGCCGCCGGGAATACTGCTCTCCTCACAGATTATAGGATCTCCTCGCTTATCCACTTCTTTCAATTAGATCGCCCGTGAACCCCCAAGCGATTTCCAGACTGGGATCTATCCGCTGTCCTTACAGCCTTGATGGCTCCCCCATACGAACCATTGGCCTCTGCACGCCTCAGCCATCTTACTAGGAAGACTGTTTTCCTCGTGGCTCTAGCCGCCTCTCTTCGTTGAAGTGAACTACAAGCCCTATCCGCAAGGGAACGTGACTGCTTCTTTTGACCTGTTTTTCGTGGCGTCACGCTTTCGCCTGCTGCTTCTTTTCGAGCAAAAACCCAGAAACCAACTGAACGCGCACATCCGTTCATGATCCCGTCCCTATCCAACATCCTTGGGGATGACCAGGAACGGACCTTATGTCCTGTCCGGGCCATCCGCTTCTATCTAAAAGCGTCCGCTTCTATCCGCCGGGATCGCACCCAACTCTTTCTCCCTTTCAGCAGCAAGACTGGGACCACCTCTGCACGAATGATTGCTTCATGGATCAAAACCGTCGTCCTCCAAGCCTATGACGCCATAGACGTCAATTGCGTCACGGAAAATATCAAAGTCACGGCTCATGAACTTCCTGTCATCTCCACATCCTGGGCGTATTTCAGCAATATTTCCATTACAGATATTATGAAATCCGCCTCTTGGCACCATCCTACCGTCTTTACGTCCCACTGCCTCCGGGACATGTCTCACCATGCCGACGGTTTGTACCGTGTTGGGCCATTTATAGCCGCCCACAGAGTACTCTAACCCTTGGACGCACTGTAAACTAACCTTGCGTTACAGGGGCCGGCCGCTAGCTAAGGGGACTCCGATCAAATGGTGCCCGCCGTCTTGACGAAGTCTATGGGAATGCTAATAATTGGGTAATGTATTTTTCACGGCAAGTAGAAACATCAAAATTCCAGGTTATCTGGTTAATTTTTGTTTCTATTGCCTATTGAAAAATACATTACCCGGCTTCCCGCCCTCCCCCCCTCTCATGGCCATTTGAGCAGGGTAGAGGTGTCGAAAAGGTGAGCTCTGTCGCTCCGCTTCGACTATATATGCAATGGGGGCTGCGCAGTAGCTAAGCGGACCGGAAGAACTTGTTTTATCTCTAGTTGAAACAGCATTAAGGAAAGAAGAATGCTAATAATTGGGTAATGTATTTTTTAATAGGCAATAGAAACAAAAATTAACCAGATAACCTGGAATTTTGATGTTTTTATTGCCTATCCGAAAATATACATTACCTTGATTCCCGCCGTAACCTCCCTGCCATGAGCTAGGTTCTGGCATAGGAGAAATGATGGTATCCTCCACTGCGTGAGGGTTTATATAAGGAAGCCCGGTGCATGCGCGATGGGGTAGGAGCCAGGCAGGGAAGGCAACTTCAACTTCTAGGGGAAACAAGCAGCTCTGAGGAGAAACTGCTAGTGTAAATAAGGTAATGTATATTTTCGGATAGGCAATAAAAACTAAAATTAAGCAGGTGCAGGCCCTGCAATTTTAGTCTTTTTGATCGAGTATTAGAATATTTTTTGCGCATGATTTTTCCCTTTTCGTCCGACCTCTAGCTGGAATAGACAGTGCTATTTGAAGACCGTCTGTCGCATATTCAAAGAAAAGAATTACCGTCAGTTCCGTGAATTCGTTCACACATTGGGCACTGCACTTCTTTACCATGTTCTCTAAGCCACAAACATTTTCATTAGGATGAATCGCTCGCTATACATGCGACATTTAATATTCTGTGATACTGAATAATGCAACATAACTTCGTGACAAATAGAAAATATCATCACACGTTACCTGGTTTGTCAACAGCATGCGTACCAATGTCGAGGCGAACGATAGTATGTAGGATTTCCAAGAATTAGCTCGTGTAATACGCACCGCGTGCCGGCGATCATATGCTTGTTTGGCCAAATGGTTCATATGGCCGCCGCGTGCAGCGCTGCTGTTATGCGTCACATGTGAGGTTACCGCGGCAGCATGACTGCGCGTGCAAACAGGATGTCCCCTAACCAATCGTTCGTCCAAGGTTTAACTGCAGTTTAAAATATAAGTTTTTTTTGGTTTCCGTCGAATCTGCAGTTAAACCCCTGATTGTCCAAAAGTAATATTTGTAATGACATCGAGAACATCCATTACGTAATTTTTCCTTATGTAGCAGTTCCTTCCTTTGAAGGCTCAATCCCTAGCGATGAAAGTTGGCTTCTCTGCTGTGCTCGTAGCCCCCTGGGCCCCTTCTGTGCATGGATGCTTGCCTCTATATAAAGCGCTCTACTTGAGCTGGCTTCATCTTTATTCCTAGGACACCGCCGCATGTGGTTGCTTTCTTCAGCTCTCTCTTGGACCTACTCTACACCTTACCATGGGTCATCAGATGTCTGGAAGTCGGTCCCCATTAGGGATCTTTGCTTGGGCTCTTGGCCTTGTCACCCTTGGCCCAAATTTTTCGGTCAGCTACCACGTTTTCGTCTTACTTTGTCTCTGCGCCCGGGTACTCAGGCAACTGTGCACTCAAGCACGGGCGACCGGCTCACCGGCAACCGGGCGACCGCCTACTTTTACGGACAGGCACCATGTGTCCGGCGACCGGGGCTTGAAGACTGTGACTGCGACTGGCGCTTGGGCCTCGTGGGCTCGAAGACCGAGGACCGACGCCCGGGACCTAGTCCCACCCTTTTTTTTATTTGAGGGATCACGACTTGCTGTCTACTCATCATCCTATCGACCGTGCACTCCAGCACGGGCGACAGCTTACTGCTACAGACGTGCACCATCCATCCAACAACAGGGGTCGCAGACCAAAGACCGACACCTGTTTCCCTCCCCCCCTATTTTTTTTTATTTGTGGGACCACGACCTGCTCACCACCCATCTTATAGAAGTTTCGTCTTTCATCAGTTGTTCTTCCTACTTCACTGTTCGCACGCACAGGCGCTCGGAGATTGGGAACCATGAACAAGGATCCGAGATCGTGGCCTCCGGTGGACCGCAGTCGGCTGTCCACCTGTCTTCTGCTACCATTGGCATGGTCGCCGCATAACTTGCGACCGTCAGTACGTCATCTCTCTTTCCCTGGCGACAGGGGCTCGGGCCTGGGCCCAAGTGCGGGCCCGGTGTCCCCCTCTTTTCGATCCACCTCCAGGTTTACAACTCCTTGGCTTCTGCAGACTTGTTTCCAGCTCCCTGCTATACCAAACCTTCAGTATACCACGGATATTCTTCACCGAAAAACCAGTCGGCCGCTGCGGGCCTGGCATACAGACGAACTACAGTTACAACTCCGAACTCTGTCGTTAACAGCCGTTGACGATCGTTGACAATCGTTCCTGTCTCCTGACGACACCCTTCGTAGGCACTGCTACAACATACCCGACCGCTCTGCTCTAAGTCCTCACTTTTTCGGGTTCTGCAGGGTTATTTTGACCAGTGACTCATGTCTCCTGTCGCCATCTTTCACAGTCAGCAGCTGCAAAACGACGACCGTTCTGCTGTCTAGCATTTGTAATCTCAATGTTTCTGCTTTTCGGTTGTTGTCCCTTGCATCCTTCTTTCTGCAGGGCCTCCATGTGTCCACAGGTCGGTGCTTCTTCAGCCTCGGTACACGGTCCCCTTAGGCCTCGGCCTACGGTCCCCTCGGGCTTTGGTCTACGGTCACTCAGGCCCTGGGCCTGCTGGGGACAATCACAGGGACCACTGTTACATAAAAAAAAAGCTTTTACATTCATTGGCAACTCCAGCCTCCTGCCTCTTGTTGAGAAGAACCTAGCTGCTGTCTCTTGGATCCTCCATTCGTTCCACGAATCGAGACATTTGCTTCAGCTTCGGTCCACGGTCCCCTCCGGTCTCGGGCTACGGTCCCCCAGGCTTTTAGGACTACTAGGAAACCAACAGGGACCGTAGTTCCGTGAAGAAACGCTTACATTCGCCGGCAATTCTTATCTCCTGTCTCCTGTTGACAAGAACCTTGCTGTTATTTCTTGGACCCCTCCATTAGGTCCACGAATCGACATTTACTTATGCCTCGGTCCACGGTCCCCCAGGCGCAGAGGCCCGTCCTGGACATCCAAAGGGACCGCAGTATCACTCTACGCCACTCTAGGGCCACAGCTGTTAGTTAGCCAGCACTTCTTTCACTAAAAGCTGCAAACGAATTACATGCGACCGTTCACTTCGCAGTGTCAAGATTCTTTCACTGCGACCCCAACACACTGAGGCACCATGTCCTTTCTCCTACCGACCACTTCCGAAGGCGACCGCTTCGTTTACTTTTATCATAGAACTGGCTCTGCCGGCCTCTCTCTTCACAGTCTTGAAGGGGTCTGACCTGAAGTTTCCTTACACTGTAGGGTGATAGCGACTATGTGGATGTCAGGAGGACCGCGACATGCACTAACATGCGCGGACCGAACCTCAGGTCGGGCCGCGTCTCTTTCTGCGGTCGTCTTTCCCAAGCCGTACTGACCTGTACAAGACAACACCGCTGATACTGGTCGGCCATTGTTCCTCCATCAGCTCTCCGTCGCTGCTGACTTAGTCCGCAGAAGGGGGGGGGGGGGGAGGGCTGGTTCCTACCCCAGCCCCCAGGAAGACCACACCGACGTATGGACCCTCTCTTTGTCAAGACAATCTCTATGGATGAGCGGTCTCCCTTCTGGTCCCTCCGACCATCACTTACTTCGACAACTTTCCTTTGTCCATACCGTTCAATCAAAGTACATGTTGGGGGAAGAGGTACTCTCCACAGCATGACCTCTAGAAGGACTAGGTCAACGAGCTCACTCACTGCACCGGAGCACCATGCTTCCTACTCTTACTAATACGCCATAACTATCTTCATTTCTGTGCGATCACCCAGAACATGCTCATGGTCGCTTCGACCGGTCCCTCAGGGCCGAATCTACGCCTGAAACTTTGTCTCTCGGTGCCTTGCCCCCTGTCCCTGGTCCCTTGTCGCCAAGACTCATCTAGCAGGACAGGGACCCACCGTCTATCAATCACCTCTCTTACCGCTCTACCTCTTCGGCCAGCCTCCGCTCTGCTACATTACCGGTCACCTCTCGGACTACTGTCCTCGAGGCATGGACTGGTCCCTGGCTACGACACCTGGTCTTTACCGAACCTCATCTAAAACTTGGTATGCAGACCAACAATGCCTCCATCGACCACAACACCGTCAATAACAGTCGCCTCTTCGGTCCGTTCCTAGCAGTGGCCCTGTTTTTGCGACCACAGACATCATTCCTGCCTTTCTCTTGCAAGGATTACAGCTCTACCCCGTAGGTCTTGCACACTTCGAGAAGTGGTGCATCAAAATGCGGCGACCATCCGTTTTCTCCGCGATTTCAATGTCACTTTGGCAGCCGAGATTGGCCGTCTGTGCAACAGACAGCCTCCTTACGAGCGACAAACATTTTTACGGAAGAGGAGTTTAGCTGGTTGTCTCGCTTGCCTCCAACTCCTCCTTGGATGATATAGCATTGCCCCAGGTCAAAGACCCGTTGGTCAACTTACGGTCGTACCCTGTCGAAGCTGCGGTCAACATATCGATCTGCGCCTTACCAACCCTCTACTAGTTATGGGGTGTACGCAGGCCGTAATAGCGTTCCTCTGCATTTACAGGCGTCCCAGAGTTCCACGTCGACCGAATCCCCGGTCCGAGATTGGGCGGATCTACAAAAACGGTGCCTCGAGTACACTCTCCTTCGGTCGCCCACCGCCACTCCACTTCAGTAACTGTTCCGCACCTAGTCCAGGCGATGGATCATGCAGTCGCCTCATGGTTGTTGGCCTCTTCTTCGGCGCACTGCGGACGCCTGATTTCGTACAGCAATGATATCTTCACCAGACCAGCACAGTGCTCCGCAGCAGCTTCTCGGACCTTTCCATACGCTGATTGTCGTCGAAAGGCCAAAGGCATTGCGCTTGGTTTCCGAGCCCTGCCTTATTCTCTTCCTGCTAACATTCCGGATAGTTGAGGAACCGACTTCTCACTGTTTTCATAAACACTTCGTCAGCTTTGGCTCATCCTGGACCATACATCCTTTCTGTCAGAACTTGCGACCTCCCTGGCCGGTACGCTTGCTACAGTCCCTTTCTCCGGTCGCCAACCACATGTTCTCATCCGTCAAGTCCTCCTTTCCGGTCCCCACACTGCGGGCTCGGCTCCTTTATAGACCTACCTGCTAGGGCCCTCTGTTTATTGTGTTGACTGTACTACAACCCTTTCGACGCCTGTCCTGCACGGTCGCCCAGTATGGCCGCCTCGTCTGTTTTGCTGCACCATGCCTTCTGTTTCCTGCTTCCTGATCTCCGGTCGCCATGAAGTAGCCTCCTCAGTCAAAACAGTCGCCTTATTATCGGACTATTCCCCTCCTATTCAAGGCAATGGAAAATTTGTCATGTTGCATCCCTATTTTTTTCATTGTACCTTGCCCTGAATACGGTCGCCATCCAAGCTCGCCTACACCTTCGTCGTGTGACGGATCGGTCTCTTGTCCACGACCGCATCTCCATACAAGGCCTCCCATTATCCTTCGGTACGCTTTCTCTTGGTCTGATGTTTCTTGTACAACTGCACCCACTTCATCGGCGACATGCTCCAATCCGTCCTCTCCTGAGTCATGGTCTCCTTCTGTTCCCGTCCTCTCAAGATTTCGTAGCATCGATGACACCCACTTCACAGGGTCTTTGCACTCTGGGGCAGCCGACTCGTGGCACAGGTAACCGTCAACCTTGGCTCCACCGCCAGTTGACGAGGTCTGCTACATAAGGAAAAATCAGGTAACCCTGTAAAACCTCGAGCTTCGTTTCGAGCCAAGACACAGAAACCTTGCAAACGGTCCCTTCCTTTCATCATTCCCTCACTATCCAACATTCTTGGAGCCGAACCAGAACGTCAACTGTTTCCAGTATGAGCGCTTCGCTTTTATCTCAAGAAAGCAAAACCCCTTCGCCGCAAGGGTCGCTCCCAGCTTTTTCTGCCTTTCACGAGAAGGCCTTCGGCGAGACTTCTGCTCGGATGATCGCAACTTGGATCAAGACCGTTAATGCTTTGGACATCGACTGCGCTGACTACAACATCCACATCATCCCCCATGAATTTCGAGCCATTCAGCGTCCTGTGGCTTCCACAGTAACATTCCCATTACCGACATTCTTGAAGGGGCATGGAGAAGCACTGCTGTCTTCAAATCCCATTACCTTCGGGACATGACCTCTCAAGCCGATGTACTTTGCCATCTCGGAACACTTGTGGCTGCCAGACGGATTCTTTGAAACCCCTTAAGCAAATGCAATCTCTGTTCCGTTCACGTGGAACCCTTCACCGTCATATTGCTTTGCAAAGTTTATACTTGTGGGGGAGCCAGCTCGCAACCCTAGGGTACCCGTCATTTGGTGCCCTTCGCCGCTTTGACGAGGTCTACTGGAATGCTAGAATTCCAGGTAATGTACATTTCCTTCGACATATAGAAACATCAAAATACCAGTCGATTTTGGTTTCTATTGTATAATCGAAAATATGCATTACCTTCACCCGCCCTACAACCCCTCTGTGCCATCACCTGGGCACTTGTTGAGGAATAAAAGATGAAACATTGGTCACTCGCAACACTTTTATATACGGAGTGGTGGCTCCATAACTTTAATCACTAGAGTAACAGCATTGGGGGAAGGAGAATGCAAGAATTCCAGATAATGTATATTTTCGGTTAGGCAATAGAAACCATAATCGACCTGGTGCCCCTGATAATTTGATGTTTTATTAGAGAAAACTCCTTGAACCAAGGAGAAGAAATTTATTTTTAATTGCGACCTTGTTGACTATTGCTTTTTTTTGGTTGAATAGCATGTATGTGGTTCCAATATGTGGTTGTATTTTGAACCATTGTTAATGTGTCGTTTGTTTTTATGTTTTTTAGGTATCCCATGCCAACTGCCGATTTGTTAAGGATACAGGAAATGCTTTACAGAAAGTGACTGTTGTTCCAAATGTAGAAGCTATGCTGGAAGATTTTGCAATTATTGGGCGTGGCTTGGTGAAATCAATTGAAACAAAAACTGATAAATGGATGATTTAATTGATTTACAGTTGCTAGTGTGGTTTATTTATTATGGTTTTTAAACATCACATGATTTTTATTTTACTGTATAAGCAATTAAATGAGGACACTGGTAGCAAACTCTATTGATTACAAAGCAAGTTTTTGTGTAAGTTACTGTTCTAAACCATGCGTCACAAACTAATGTTATAATTTGGTAAGATTTAGCAAACCACATACCATTGCAAGTGCAAAATTTTAAAATGTTTCTTAGGCAAAAAAAAATTCCAAAGACGATCAGGCATGCACATTTTATTTATATTTTTTAATTGCCGACGAAAATATACATTACCTGTTTTAAATAGCACTTCTCCTTCTGAGCTTGATTTTCCCCCTACAGACTTTGAAGCTTGCATCCCAGCCGGACTTGTACCTTCTGAGCATGCGCAGGTTTGGGCTGTCTATATAACAACGGCGCAGTCGTCCGTTTGGCATCATTTCTCCTAGGACGCTCACGTTGTGATCGCCTCGAGATTTCCCTTCCTCGATCCGGCTCCACGGTCCGCGGACCGATCCGTTGACCTGCTTCGATCCTGCGTTCCTCCCATAGGAACGTGGTTGCCTGTTTTCAGTCTCACGTTCCTTGATGAACGGTGTAGCGCCTACCCGTTCTTCCTTAGTTTCCGGGAATCAGCGGTCGGGTACCGTAGCCCCGCATACCAGGATGGCCTGGTCCTCTCGATCTATGGACCGGCACTACGACGCCGCCACCTCATCACGACCAGTTCGGCAGCCTCTGCATCCGCCTTCCGCTGCGTTCCCGGCTCTTGTGGCTGCTCTTCCCAGCGAGTCCTCTAAGGATTTCTTCAACGCGGACGGGTTCCTCGTCCTTCCCAGGCAGCACATTCTCCTCAGCATCTGAGCTCTCGTCTTCGTGCTCCTTGCTTACCGTCGCTGATTCTTGTGGAACCTCTTGGTTCCTCTGGCTGTCTTTCGCCCAGACTGTTGGACTGGTGGTGCAATGCACAACTACCGGTGCCATTCCCTACGTTCTGTCGACCTTTTCATGATTCCTCTGTCTCACCGGCTCCTTGTCGTCCTCTCCCACGTTCCTCAACAACTACTTTCCCACTCGCAGCCTTACTCTGTGACGAAGATCTTTCCTCCTCGAATGATGGCGACCCTCCCGTTACTCAGAGAAGTACCTCACCGGGCTTTCTGCCATTCTCCCCACGCCTGTTGCGCCCCTGGATAATTGTGATTCCCGGCATCTCACATTTCGTTCTGCCTACCACGGGACCAGGACTATCCAGGACCATGCCGTTCCGGAACCCCGTTCTGGCATTTCTTGATACTACTTGCAGTACCACTTCGTCTCATCTCTGCAGCTTCTCTTGCACAGACGACTTGACCCCACCAAGATATCATCAGCTGTAAGACCATATTCTGGTTCCGCCATCTTTGTTTTCTAGTTGCCGCTGAAAATATCACACTACCGGTAAATTTAATTGCATTCAGTTCCTGAGTGCTTGTTACCCTGGAGGATTCAAAACTCTCTCGATACGCCCAGCTGAACCACCCATCTGCGCATGCACCAGCACGTGCAGACCCTCCATAAATGGTATTACGGCTTTAGCCAACCATCTCTTTTCCTCCAGCCTCTGGCTGCGACACACCGCTATGTTACCCTCCCGCTTCGACGTTCGCCGAAAGACACCATTCGCCGAAAGATCCCTCCCTGATGTTGCTTCATTCTTCTTCTTCTTGCCATATTTCACATCAGACTTCACTTTCCTACGCTAACGTGGAAAACCATAGAAGATGATTCCTCATCGTTGAACTGGTTCCCTTCACAGCACCTGATGGATGCCCATGTTCGCCGAAAGTCTCTTTGCCTGCTTGAAATACAAGCCTTCCACCCTTGCCGATTTTACCTTTCGCCGAAAGTCAAGCCTTCGCCGAACGCAACCTTCGCCGAAAGCCACTAATCTTTCGCC
>JAHWFP010241033.1:8253-25285 GCA_023313725.1 Lithobius niger
GGCGACGACAGGAGGCGGAGCGGGCGTGTCGTGCCGGCCAGGACGAGGAAGGGGTGTCGTTCGAGTGTGGGACGATTCTGGGAGCCACGACGACAGGAGGTGAGCAAGGCGTGTCGTGCCGGTCAGGACGGGCACAGGGTGCCGCATAAGTGTGGGGCGATCCCGGGAGAGAACGATGACTTCAATTCAGGGCAACGACGAGAGGCAAGTAAGGTATGTCGTGCCGGTCAGGACGAGGTAAAGGGGTCGTACAAGTGTGGGCGATCCCGGGAGACAATGGGAAGGGAGCCACGATGACTTCCATCCAGGGCGACGATAGGAGGCGAGCTGGGCGTGTCGTGCCGGTCAGGAAGAGGCAAGGGTGCCGTTCAAATGTGGGGCGATCCCAGGAGACAACAGGAAGGGAGCCACGATGACTTCGATCCAGGGCAACGACAGGAGGCGAGCTAGGCGTGCCGTGCCGGTCAAGACGAAGTGAGGATGCCATTCAAGTGTGAGGCGATCCCGGGAGACAACGGGAAGGGAGCCACGATGACTTCGATCCAGGGCGACGCTAGGCAGTGTCGCATGGTGGAACGACAGCAATCCAAGCCGTCAGTGGAAGGCATCGTAGGGGCCCTGGAAATCGACTCCCCTACGAGACAAAGGGAATTCAAGGAGGACGAAGCACAGACAGCAGCCGCCACGGCGGCTTGAGACAGACATGCCGAACCCTTAGGGGTTGTTAGGGAGGATCGCGCACGCACCAGCGGGTTGCTGAGGTGGCCATCGTGAGCTGAAATCTCAAGGCAAGGACAGCATCGTTGAGGCAACAATGCTAAAATTGACAGGTATTGTACTTTGCAGCATAAAGAAAGTTATATTAAGGAGAAATGCGCAAAATTTTGGTGTCAGGTCAGTAACATTACTACTCAAAGGTGTAGTTGCTTGTTCACAATATTTTGTGTGCATCCCAACAATCTACAATTCACATAAAAGTTTAAATTTATGCCTACACCTGCCATTATGAATACCAAATTGTTGAAAAAGCCAAAAATAACACAAAATACGTTAAAATCCGCGGGTATTTGGTATTTTCGCGAAAATATGTGGTAAGGTTGGCATAACAGCAAGAAATTTCAAGCTAAAACAATTACTGTTAATTCTGCGATTTTTTGAAAATTGTGGAAAATCATTGTCCCTGTATAGCATGTTGCCATTGAGGTTGATCTGTTGGGAGTGTTAATTCTTGATGATTGATCTTGATCGGAAGGTTGTTGGGTTGCAGAAGATAGTCAAACGGGATTCTGCGTGGTTGATTGTTTGCTCGCAAGTTGAGCGGTCGTTAAGTGACGAGTTATGTGACGACAGAAGCAATGATTGTCTATTATCAGGAGAATGGAAAAATCATCGATTGCACAGTTCAGAAAGTGTGGGCATCGAGGGCTCCACAGGTTTGGACGAGATGGGGAGGGTTCAAACTGATGTGATGGTGAAGCTAGGTAGAAAACCTCGAGGGAATGAGTATGCCGATTTGCAGGGATAGCTCAGAGGTGAGAAGCTAGGAGTTGGTGGTTTAGCCTTTGGTGACTTCTTTTTCTTTGGTTTTGGAGTTGTGGGAGACAATTTTTCCCTGTGGAAACAAGCAGGGCATTCTTTAGCTTGAATAGAGGGCAATTTTCCTGCCTTTGTGAAGCTTCGACATCATCTTCCAGGAAGAAGGCGAGAGGTGTACACATCGTAATATTTGCACTTGCGGTGTTTCTGACAAAGGTGATGAGGTCAATTTGATCTCGCACATTTAGTACAGGGCATGAACAAGAACCGCCATCCGGAATTACTATTTTTTTCTTTCCAAAACTTGGTGAGCGGCATGACGTTGAAGAATGACCACCACGGGTTCGGGCCATGTCTGCAGAAGTTGACATGAGACGTTAGAAGTCCTCGGTTTGGCCCAAAAAGGTCTGACTTGAAAAGCGCTGACGACGTGAGCAAAGGTAGCACTATCAGGAGTGAAAGCCGATCTTGACCGTGAAAAGCCGGAGGCATACAGGGGTTGAGGTCGTTGCTAGGACATCAGAAGAAAACCACGCAAAAGTTGAGCGGGCGACAAGAGAGCTAAGATTGCGGGGGGTTGTTTTGACGCCGATGGAAAACTTTGTGATGAGTCGTTGGCGTTGCTTTATTACTTTTTTTCCATTTTGAAAAGAAGAACCAGGAAAGTCTTGAGGAATGTTGAGAAGGATGCTCGAACAGTGGGTCATTGCCGGCGTCGCTGAACGGGTAGGTTCTGTACTTACGTTTTGGTTATTGGAGGCAAAAATATTGAGGGCCAGATCTCAGTGACACTGTTAAATGCGGATGTTAAGTCACTGTCAAGACGTGACAGGTGTGGGTTCAAACCCACTGTTGAAACTGATGAGCTTGAACTTGTATTAGTTTTTTCCCCCCATTACCTACGTCTGATGTGGGTTTTAATTTACTGATGAAGACATATTTGGTTTTATGCAAAATGATGTGGAACATTTCTCGACGTGTTGTGTAAGGCAGTGTTGAGACATAGAGGCCTGAACTTTAAGTTTTCAGAGGTTTTGCTCAGCGTGGCTTAATCTGCTTTCGAGATTTGCCAGGCTTGACGAAGAGTGATGATGGACTTTACTCAGGTTGGGTGTGATGGAGTCATCATTGGAACGTGTCAGGTTTACAACAAGAGATGGTAACTTTAACTGATGTTGGTCTTCAGTCATTGTTGAGGCTGAAGAGCTTGAACTTAAGGTCTTTTTTGTGAAATCGCCCAATGTGGTTGCGACTCGCTGTTGAGACTTGACGGGCTAACAACAAACTGTGGGGATCTAACGTAACGTGGATTTTGAGCCATAGTTGGAGCGAATGAGTTGAAGTTTCAGGGCCTTAGTGACGGCGTCCAAGGAGAGTTGTTTTTTTATATGTCTGTAGAAATAACCATGTTGGAGACATGTCGTGTTTCACATCAGGCGACGGGGATTCCATTCCACGTGGGATTTAGCTGTAGTTGACATGGACAGGTTTGATCTTCAGGTCTTCAGTGACAACGCCCAATGTGCGTTTTTAGACCACAGTTGAGAACTGTCAGGATTTTCATTAGATGATGGGAAGTCCACTCAACATGGGTTTGAGCCACAACTAAGATGGGTAAGTCTGAACTTCAGTTCTTGGTGATAACGCCCAACGTGGGTTTTTAGGCCAACAGTGAGTCATGTCACACTTCATATCAGACGATGGAAACTCCACTCAGCGTGGGTTTGAGCCACTATCGAGACGGACAGGCTTGAACTTCGGGTCTTTAGTGACTACGCCCAATGTGGGTTTTGTACCACTATTGAGATGGGCCACGCTTGACATCAGATGATGGGGACTTCACTCAATGTGGGTTTTAAGCCAGTGTTAAGACAGAGAAGCTTGAACTTAAGGTCTTCAGTGACAATGCCCAACGTAGGTTTTAAGTAGTGGTGTACCGATTCCGGTTCTGAGTACGGTTCCATGGTATCGGAACCAGTACCGGAACCACCATCTTGGTTGGCCGATACTGACTTTTCAAAAATCGGCGTACCACTAAATCACTTGATATTGTCATCTAGTTGCTTTTTTCAGGGGTATGTGATCGTTGAAAGAATATTTTCAAGAAATCGTGGAACAGAAAATTAACTTCAGTAGCTTTAAATCGTTGTAAAACGGTGCTTGAGTAGATCTTGGATGAACAGCTAACACATTTTCGCGCGTTTTTACTGGGCCACTTACCTGTTGACATCAACTTTTGTTGAGTAGTTTGCATCATATTACCACAAATCCCATCTAGGAGGTTAAAATACTAAGCAGAACACGTTACAGTTGATTCCTGTTTGTTTAAGGATGTCAGGACTTTATCATTAAGTTGTTTCCTATTTTCTTAGCGATCACATCACAGGGGCTCGTCACAATATACGCGTACGTGCGGGCCAACAAACAACGCACGCAGCAACACTATAGTAAGAGAAGAAAAGGGAGGCAACATGGCCGCCACGGAACACAGAAAAATAAAGGCATTATTTATTTACGACAATAATCAGTCCTTCCCACACTGGCAGATTGTGTTTTCAATTGCACAATTGTAAACCTGAGACATTGTTTCAAAAAACCTCGTGTTGCTGTTCTGTGACCTGCATTTTTTTAATGGAAGTGACTGCTTGAACCGGGGGTACGCGTAGCGCCACCGAGTCGCAGTTGCTATATCGACCGGGTATGAATCTAACAGCCAATGAAATCGCGTCGTTCACTTCTGTGGGAGTCACCCTCAGATTCGCGCTAATTTTGTCCGATTGTCGACGCCATTGCGATTGTTGTGGATCGTAGCTATAGCACATTTTAGTTGTAATTTTGCTTGCTTTGTATTTTTAAGCTAGACCTGCCTTTAATGAAATAGACCGTAGGGCTGATTTAGTTAGCGATTTTTAGTAGATTCTAATAGGTTGGTCTGTAGTAGTTGCATTTTATCTGTAAGCCTAGTATATGCTTGGTTTATGTAGCCCCTCCGCTGGGATTGTAGAACGTATTGGTGACCTTTTTTCCTGCTATTTCGACCCCCTGTACACAGTATTATTTGAAAACCCCCGGTCGAAATAGCGCCTGCATATAGCAGCCACTATACTTACCCCCCCCCCCCCTCGTATTTCTACTTTCTTTCCAAACTACAGGTCGACCTAACAATTCCCTGTATTTCTGCTATTTCGACCCCCTGTACACAGTAGTATTTGAATACAGAATATCCCCGGTCGAAATAGCACCTGCATATAGCAGCCACTATACTGACCCCCCATCCCCCTCGTATTTCTACTTTCTTTTCAAACTACCGGTCGACCTAACAATTCCCTGCATTTTTGCTATTTCGACTCCCTGTACACCAGGCTAGTATATTTTGAAAACACCCGGTCGACATAGCGAACGCGACCCAGACATTACATGCTCTCTGATTGGCTGTCGCGTCCAAGACTCCGCCGCTCCGTAGTGACACGTAGTGACTGACAAAATAGCCGGTCGAAATAGCAGATCGCGTGGGTAATGCTACGCCGACAGGGGGTCGAAGTAACAACCGCCTTTTTTTAATTATTGCCGATACGAACACGTACTGGCCAATTGTGCATACAACGATATCTCTTGGCGGTCACAAAATCCGATGCTTTCACCACAACACACGTAAAATTTTTGGCGAGTTTATACACTAACCTTAATAAAACTTAACTGAACTGCATCTTTAAAGAATTTCCTTTCGATCAGCGACCTTTAATTTCCCCTTTTCTTCTTCTCTTACTATAGTATTGCTGCGCGCGTTGTTTGTTGGCCCGCATGTTTGCCATAGAGATAGAGAGAATATATACTGTGATGTTCGCGTATATTGTGACGAGCCCCTGTGGATCACATCCTTGGAAACCCCTGCATGCGCCATTTTGTTTCTAAATCGTGCGTTCGATTGGAGTCAACCTGGAGTCAACAGTGCCTGCAATAAATCCGGGCTGCAAAAATCTTCAAGTATGCAAAGCTTTGCTAAGACTCATAAGCATCCGGGTTGCACAAAATCTTCAAGCATCCTCTTATATAGCCTAAGTTTTTTTTTTTATTTTAATTAAATTTGTTGATTTTAATTTATGTTTAAAACAGAACATTTTGCCGGCCCCCAGCCAGGCTGGCTAAAAATGGTTTCTTTTTGCCTAAAACATACTTCCCCTGATAATTTTAGCATTACAATCCTCGAATGTGATGTTCCCTTGGAGGTTTCCTCCGGTGCATAGACGTCTGCTTGCATATCCCACTGCGCATGCGTGACGCAGTCCTCCCTTATAACAGTGAGAGAGCGTGAACGCTTTCGGCATTCATTTTACTCTCAATTTGTCAGGCGGTGACTCGAGAGGGGGAGGTAGTGCGGGAGTACAAGTATGTTTTAGGCAAAAAGAAACCTTTTAGCCGGCCTGGCTGGGGGCCGGCAAAATGTTTTCTTTATTGCCAAAACATTAACCTGATAATTTTAGCATTATCAGTTGACCTCGTCAAAATACGGTGGGCGCCCCGGGTTGCAAGTAGGTTGTCCCCCAAAAAGTTGTTGAAAACTTCGCACTTTGTTCAGAACTGGTAAGGAGTTTCGAAGTTTGGTCTCTTGTCTTCTCCAGTTAGTGTTTGGCATGAAAGGCTAGTTTCCATCGTGGTTGGCTTGCTTCTGCTTCGTTCCGAGTGCTTAAGGGGGATTGACTACTGTACAGTTGGGACGATGGGTTCTAGCCGGCGTAGTCTGTTTCCTTTTCGACCTTTTCGTCTGGTTGTGTGAGGTAGGTCGATGGAATACCTCAAAATGCTGGTTTGCGCATCATTTCGGTCGGAAGACCTGGTCGTGGGTTAACTCTGTGGGGTTTGCCCCGATTGTAAAGAGTTACTGTGTTGGTCATTCAACTCCTGTGTGGTCCCATTGCTGTGGGGATTCCGTTCAAGTGTGAGTCAGTGAGAACAAGAAGATGGTTCCTTCTTTTCTGTTGTTTTTTTTTTAAGTTGAGGATGTGGAGAGAGCTGTCTTGTGAAAGCTTGTGTCGGTCGTGAGGTGGATGGGCGTGATTCCTTACGGTGGCGTGGTGGGCCACGGATTTGTGAGCGATACGAGGCCAGTGAGTTGTTCGGCTGTAGGGAGGCAGGGCACAGCCGTCAGACGGACGTGCGACGTGGTGGAGTCGAGCGAAGGAGCTTGACCGGGTCCGTTGGTGTGAGAGTTGTGTGTGTGTGGGGGGGGGGGGGCTCAAACGTTGGATGCCGAACTTAAGCCACGGTTAAGGAAGTGGTGGCCGCAAGTTGGGACAGTAGGTAGGGCGAATGACACAAGCGGACACAAGCGGAGTGCGTCAAATGGGACGATAGTTGAATAGTTGGACGGTCAGGATCCTAGCGAAAGAGGTATCGGGCGCAATGCACCGGCAGGCGGTAGGGCCATCGGCAACAACGTGTCGTAGGTGCGGAAGCTCCCTGTGGAGCCGGTGAGTAGCCGGCCTACAAGGCAGCCGTTGACGTAAGTTTGACAGGCTCGTCGCCTGTGTGACAGCCGGCATCCGAGGTGGTCGTTGATGCGAGAACATGATAGTCCTGTCGTTGGCCTAGTTTGGTGATGAGGACCGGTGTATGGGTATGGGTCGAGGTTAGGTTCGGGCTCCGACAGCGGGTCGCTTGTTTTGGCGAGGATTCAGCATTAACACAATGATGGGAACGGATGACGTGATCATGGATATAGTTGATGACATGAGTCAATGACGGAATATCAGGGAGCTTGGAGGCTGCCGAGGGTTGAACTCGGTGGAGCAGGAGCTTCCCGATGTGGCTGAGGAAGATGGGGGGGGGGGGGGGTCCGAGCGGGGCCGATTTAGAGCCGTAAGAATGACGTGGACGTCAGAGCCGGCAGTTGATGCCAGACTCGGGCGCCAAGGGGGTGTCGGCCGTGCAACAGGGTGCAAGGCGAGTGTCGCCAGTCAGGGTGTGTGGTCCGTTGGGAGAGGCCGAGTAACCGACGAGGGTTTTGTCGTCTTTATCTGGCTCAGAGAGCGAGGGGATGATGATGCGACATGGACTTGGCGGATGTTGTGTAGCGTCAGGAGTAGGCGAAGTGTCGTCGGGGAGACAAAGGGTTGTAGTCTGAGAAAGGATTAGAATCACCAGCAGACGTGCGAGTTGAGGTGGTCCGTTGTGAGGAAGACATGTGTCGCCGGGACACGGCGGACGACGAGTGGTTGTCGTCGGCGGCAGACTTGGGTTGACAGCCGAAGAATCATCGGACATGAGACAGTAGGCAACGAACGGAAGGCCGAGCGAAGGAACGACAGGAGAAGTGGACAGAAGTGTCGTCAGGACCATCGTGCCGTGAAGAGGGCCGCAAGAGTGCGGGAAAAGGAATGTTGGTTCGGGTGTGGAACGATCCTGGAAATAACAGGAGAGAGCCACTACGACTTCATTTCCCTTGGTGAGAATTTTAGGCCGTGGGGGGCCTTCAGGCCGACGAAGCAGCCAACATCGATGGTGGCTGAAGCAAGGAGACAAGCTCAGGCAGCTTCCGCTCGTAAGGTAGCAACGATGAGACAACAATGCAAAAATATGACAAGGTATTGTATTGATGCAGCATAAAGAAAGCAGTCCAGTACGCTTTTGAGAAGCGGTCCGAGCGGCAGAGACAAGTCGTCGTTTGTCGTCCGGAAATGAATTCTCCTTCCCTCTGTTGAGGGGGGGGGGCAAATGTTGTCGTAACTGATGTCTTGAGTCCCGCTTGAGACGTGGGGAGGTCATGGGCAAGAAAAGCAGCAAGCGATGTGGATGGTTATTGGCGTGACACTCGCCTCAAAACATGAGTTTTAGTCATGAATGAGGCCGGCATCAGTGTGGACAGCAACTGTACTTGATTTACGTTTGAAACGTGGGGCGAGCCACGGACGAACCAGCAGAAGAGATGGAGACGTCTTTCGACTTGACTCTTCAGTCAGGACGATGGTTTTTTATTTTTGGCCACATTGAGACGAGCAGCAGTATGGACAGCAACGGATGACTTGAATTACATTGAGACACGGGATCACCTATGGACGAGACACGTAGAAGGAAAGCAGATGGCGTCCAACTTGATTCTTCACTCAAAGCGTGGGTTTTGGACATGAATGAGACAAGCAGCAGTGTGGGAAGCACCTGATGTCCTGATTGCCACTCGAGACGTGGGTGGTCATGACAATCGGCAAGGGGAGCAAACGGCTACCGTCTTGGTTCCATACTCAAATGTGGGACTTGGCCACGAGAGAGACGAGCAGTTGACAGCGACGGATGATTTGATTTTCGCTCGAGACGTGGGTGAATCACGGTCGAGACAGGCAGAAAGATGCGTAGACGTCTTCCGTCTTTATTCCTCACTCAAACGTGGTATTTAGCCACGAGTGAGACGCGCAGCAGTAGACAGCAAGTGTTGACCTGATTTTCACTAGAGACGTGGGGTCGGCCACGGTCGAGACGAGAGGCAGGGGGTGGGTTCTCCACACAAAACGAGCAGCAGCTAACAGCAAGTGATGACTTGTTTTACACTCGTGACATGGGGTTAGCCACGGTCGAGACAAGCGGCAGGAGGTGCAGACGGCTTCCGTCTTGGTTCTTCACTCAAAACATGGGATTAGCCACGAGTGAGACGAGCAGCAGTGGACAGCAACAGTAGACTTAATTTTCACTCAATACATGGGCGTAAGCCACGGTCGAGACGAGCGGCAGGAGGTGAGACAGGCTGTGGAGAACAGGAACAGTGTTGGCTCTTCATTCGAACGAGGCCTTGAGTCTTGACGCTGTCGATTGAAACTAGAACGTGATGACATCGTATCACCAAAACTCAGTAGCAAACACAACCGTTTCCGGAAATAATCATAACCGAAAACGGAAGACGGGTTGCCTGCAACACGACTCATCTGGGAATCTGGTGCGGGAAGCAGCCGGGAGGGTAGCGCTCCGTCGAGGCGTGTGCGGGTGGTGATAAACCGCGCGTTCTACGAGCGACAGACGAGTCGTCGGTTGTGTCGTTCGGGAAGGGAATATACACTTCCGGCCGGAAGAGTCCCGAGACACATTGGGTGGCCCGACAGAGGGGTGTCGTACGGTCTTCGTTTAATGGCGGTGGCCCACGCGACCCAGTCTTGGTGCGGGCTTCGCGGACGATGAGCACGACGGCGGTGGACGTCGGACGGTATCATAGACGATGTCCCAGGCAATGCTGCGTGTGACACTGAGGCCTTTTCGGGAAGAAAACAGACAACAGGTCTAGTGGAGTGTAGAGATGCGGTCCGGGGAGCGGGTGGCGTATGTCGCTCGGCGGAGATTACCTAGCTTCACGGTAGTTCGGCGGCTGGAAATCAATCCGGAAGGACAACAAGACCAAGGGGTAGTAGGCGGTGCACGTCGTCCCGGAAGGAGGGGCGTGACGGAAGAGGCGACACCATGTACAAGGGCAGCAACTGGTGATGTCGTCCGGGAAGCGCCGACGGCAGCGAGGTCGAGTGCAGAGGCCCAGCAGTTGCCGAGGAAGAGCACAAGCGACCACAGCAGATGAAGCGGGGGGCTTCGGAAGCAGCGCCATCTACGACGTTGAATCCAAATTCCGTACAACAGGTGGGGAACTTGACGTCGTCGTCCCGGAAGGAGAGGCGTGACGGAAGAGGCGACACCATGTACAAGGCGGCAACTGGCGGTGTTGTCCGGGAAGGCTGATGGCAGCGAGGCCGAGTGCAGAAGCCAAGCGGTTGCCGAGGAAGCAGAGCAGATGAGGCGGGGGCTTCGGAAGCGGTGCCATCTACGGGGTTGAATCCAAATTCAGTACGACAGGTGGGGAACTTTACGGAGCGAGGTAGCGTTTTAAAGACACCTCTGGAGGAAAATGAAGGAAAATGAATGGCGAAAGCGTCTACGCTCTCGCTTTTATAAGGGAGGACTGCGTCACGCATGCGCAGTGGGATATGCAAGCAGGCGTCTACGCACCGGAAGAAACCTCCAGGGGAACAACACATTCGAGGAATGTAATGCTAAAATTATCAGGGTTAATATGTTTTGGCAATAAAGAAAATTAAATTTAATACATCAAGAAAACAACAAACCCAAGAAACAAAAATCCTATTTTAAACTGCAGGTCCAGGACAGAATTAAAAAAAAAAATAGTTTCAATTTTCTGGTTATTTTAAACTAGCTTTTTTAACTTAAGTTATTTAATTTAATTTAAATTTTATTAAATAAAATTTAGATACATTTGAAAGGCAAAAATTTTTAATGATATCGGCACCATTAGAAAAAGGGCTTGGCATTAATCTTGGAAGCAAAAATCTTACCTAAAAAAAATCGTTACACGTGATTTAAACTTTTTTTTTTTAATTGTAATCTAAATTTTTAATTTTAATTATTCAACTAATAAAAATTTAAAAATTAAAAAAAAATGTCACAGCAGAACCCTGGACTCCCTGAACATAGTTAATTCATTATTATTAATTTTTTTCTATTCGCTGCGGCACTGCCACACGGTAATCGGAACCGGTGTCGGAACCGTACGGAACCGGTTTTTGGTATCGGAATCGGAATCAGAATTATGGTATCGGTACACCACTAGTTTTAAGCCACTGTTGTGATGTCTCAGGCTTGACATCAGATGATGGAAACTTCACTCAACGTGGGTTTTAAGCCACTGTTTGAGAGGGAAAGGCTTGAACTTCGGGTCTTCGGCGACTAAGCCCAATGTGGGATTTGGACCATGTCAGGCTTGACATCAGATGATGGGAACTTCAATCAACGTGGGTTTTAAGCCACTATTGAGACATGTCAGGCTCCACATGGGACGATGGCAACAACACTTGTCCTGGATCTTGAGACGTTTCAGCTTCAAGGTCTTTGTTCAGAGATGACATCTTACTTGATTTCATGTCGCAGTCGAGATTAAATGACGTTAGGTGATGGGCAATTACGCACATGCTCGAGTCTAGTCGTTGCTGAAAGTTAATTGAATGTAAATGTCGCTATGTGGAGCGAATGCTAATCGACAAATGCTGCACAGTGATGAATGCAATGTTTGTCACGAATGCAGTCAAAGCGACGAATGCAACGAATGCAGCGAGAGCGATGATTGCGACGAATGCGGCTAGCGCAACGAATGCAGCACAAGTGGTGAGACGAATCTATAATTGATGCGGGTAAAGGTTGAAGCAGGTCAGCAGGAGGATCCATGTGGGAACGAGAGAAGGCAGAGCGACCGACATGGCGGATCATCGGAGAACAAAAGATGGTTTTACCTCCATGCGCAGTGGGTTACGATGCAGGGACGGATCGGCGCAGCTTTGAATCAAGGTAAAAGAGCATGAATGCTAAAATTCACAGCAATAAGAAGCAGTATTTTGCTGGCCCTCTGTCCGGCCGGCTGAAAATTGCTTTTATTGCCTGGAGGAAACTTACATTACCTGTGGATTTTTGCATTCTTTCCTGAAGGATGCTTCTCCTTGGATGTTTTAAGTTGTCTCGAGCTGGCCAGCTGTGTAACCCGGTCTACGCGAGCGCAGCCCCTCTACAAAAGCATTCCTGCGGGGCCGACCTGCCATCTTTTTCCCTCAATATGTCAGGTGGTGACTCAAGAAGGAGGTAGGGAGGTACAGGCAATTTTCAGCCAGCCGGACAGAGGGCCGGCAAAATACTGTCTCTAGTTGCCCTTCAGAAACAGATTACCTGTGGATTTTTGCATTCCACCTGATGGGTTCCCTAGGGTTACAAGCTGGCTTCCCCCCAAAAAATCCAAGAGATTTTTTTCACTTTATTGAAAACGTTAACAAGAATATTGGATCTCTTTCGTAAAAAGTGGTGGCCCTGAAACAGGTCGTTTGTTTAAAGGTGAGCCTTACTTCTACTTCAGGATAGCTGCATCAAGACATCTGCTTCAAGACATCGGACGTTTCAATGCTTCAGGGGGTTGGATGACACGTCTAGCAGTGACAATGGGTCCCAGACGGTGTAATCTATTTTCTTGCTTCGTCATATCCCTGAAGTAATGGCTGATGAATACGGATTGCTTTCTCCATGAAGCGGCTTCCATGATGTCCGTAATTGCGATGTTGTGGAAGGCCCTGGATGCGGATATCGCCCTTAGCTTATGCGCCGATGCCCCTATGTTGATATCGGGATGGTTGTTGTTGATGACACGTTTGATCCATGAGGCGATCATCTTTGCTGATGTCACGCCGAAATAAGTCGCAAAGAGAAGAAAGAGTTGGTTTCGCCCAGGTTTTCTGTTCTTTTGATGTATTAACGAAGAGCACGTACTGGACAGAGTAGTCTCTCGGGTTCGTCGCCGATGGTGTTCTTGAGTGCAGGAATGAGTGGCTTAGAGGTTTCGCAGGGTTTTTGCCTGAAATGATGTTCTTGGCTCAAGCTGGATAGCCGAAAAGTTATCGTAGAAGAAACAAACGCTGGGATCAATGGATAGTGCTTGAATTTCACTGCATCGTTGTCCGGTGGCCAGGGTTGCGAAGAAGACAGTTTTCCTTGTCAGGAAGTTGAAGTCGCAATCCAATACGATAGAGAGGTCCCAATCTGGGAAGGAGCGGCAAATGGATGGTCATTAAAAACTTGTAAAACTTGTAAAAATGTATTTTAACAACACATCTGTTACCTATATTCTATAATTATTTTTTTTGTTAAATGGCACATACAGTCTGCGGACTCGGGCCTTCAGATGTAAACCTTACGAATAAATTATTATTATTATTATTATTCAATTTCAAAGGATTTCCTTAGAGTTGTTATCCGAAAATTGTCGTGAAGGTGGGAGTTCCCTGCCACCTTGAAGATAAGTTTAGGGCTGATCTGTAGACCAGAATTGTCGATCCTTTTAGGCCCTAGTTGAAGAGGACGTTGGTCTGGTATAGGGGGATTGACGGGATTGACCTTCCTTCCGATGCACCAATGAAGCCATAGTTTCCAGGGATTGTCCTAAATCCTGTTGGTTGATAGTCTTGATAGCCTTGTTTGCGATGCGTGTGGCCTGTTCATTAAGAATTCCTGTCTCTTCAAGGAGTTTGGTGATAGTAGCCACCCGTGTAGGTGTAGGGAGTGGATGTGTTGCTGGAATTGGGTCCCTTTCCATTGCGAAAGTAGATCTGGAAGCTCTGGCAGACGTCTTGGGAGGTATATCAGGAGATTTAGAAGCTGAGGGAAGATGGCCAATTCGGTGCAATTACGAGGAAAATTCCTTGTGTTTTCTGGATCTTCTGGAGAATTGTTGGAAGCAGCTTGAAGGGTGGGAACAGGGAGGCATCAAGGTTCTTCCATGGAAACGTTGGGGCATCAACTCCCCAGGCTTGGCTGTCCGTAAGAGGGCAAGTTTGGCATTGTGCCTCGTGGCGAAGAGGTCTACCACTGGCGTCCTCCATGTGTTGAACAGAGATTCTCAAATGGATTTCTTTAGGGACCATTCTCCCATTGGGTAGCACGGCATGAGAGGGAGTCAGCATCGAAAACCAGCAGTGTGGGCATCACAAAACTCGGTGTGCCGATGCGTCTTGTCGCCTCCCGCATTTCAAGCTTATCCCCATGTCCGTGTCACATTCTTGTTGCCTGGGATGTGGAGCGGCTGAATTGTTTTTCAGTGATCTGCACAGTTTGAATATTTCCGAGGTTATATGGTGCAGTTAACGTGACTGGGTGCCACCTTCCTTCCGAATGCAGGAGACTGCAGTTGGGTTGTCTGTGTAGACTTGAACAACCTTCTGAGCGACTTTTTGGCGGAAGTGGTTGAGGGCTTCCCATATGGCTTTGAGTTCCAGTGTGTTGACGTGATTGGAGTTATTCTCCATCCATGTCCCGGAGGCCTCTTGGTATTGGATATGAGCACCTCATTCCCCTGTAGGGACGCATCTGTGAAGAGGTGGAGTTCTGGTTGGGGTTCATGGAGAGGTACTGATGTCGACAGTGTTGTTGCGTTGAACCACCAAAGTAATGTGTCGTGAGAGAAAGAGAGGGCCGTTAGTCTTGATGTTTTCTTGTCGGTGTAGCTTCCCCATTGGGGTATGAAGAAGTGGTGAAGGGGTCTTGTCATCAATCTTCTGTAGGGGACAAGACTCGCCAATGGAATCCAGTTTTCCAATTAACGAGTCTAGTTCCGTACTGTTGCGATGTGGCTTGGCTCAAAAGGTGCGGCAAGTTTGAAGGACGTCTTGAATTCTTTCTGTGGAAGGAGAGATCGTTGCAGATTCTAGGTTGAAGTGAGCTCCGAGGAAGGTGAATGATTGGCTTGGGAGTCTTGATTTTGGGAGGTTTATGCCGAAACCTAGTTGCGAGAGCAAGTTGAAGGTGAAGTCTCATTTGAGGGTCGGTTGGGTGAGAGCTTTGTCGTTTAAAATCCAGTCGTACATGTAAGTGCTTGAGGAGATCTGGTTTTGATGAAGGTCAGCTAGAACTGGCTTTAGGACAGTTGTAAAAATTCTCGGGGCGGCGTTGAGTCCGAACGCCAGGCACTGGAATTCGTACACTTTATTGTCGTACATGAATCGGAAGAGATGTAGTATTGACTGAAGTGGGACATGGAAGTAGGCATCATTAGATCCAGGGAAAATGGTCCAGTCGTTTTGGTGGAGTGTCTGCCGAATGGAGTGTATGGTTTGCATTTTGAAGTGATTGTTGTTTATTAGTTGGTTTAAAGGCTGTAGGTTGAAAAAGATGAGATGTTCGCCGCAGGACGATGGAGCTGTAGAATCCCGGGCGAAGAGGGTTTGGTAACGACGATTGCGTGTTTGACGAGGAGGCTTTTTACTTCTGCCGTGAGGGCTGCGGATGGTTGTGGAGCCCTATTCCATGGTGGGGGTGAAGTGAGTGGCGGCTTCGATGCGAAAGGTTGGTAGGAAGCCTTGAGAGATGATTGAAAGAACGAGTGGGTCGGAGGTGATGCGCTTCCAGGCCAGTAGGAAGAAGCGTAGGCGGCCGCCGGCTGGAAGTGAAGTCTGCTGGTGGATGTGATTGATTGCTGCGAGCTTTGCTTCGTGCTCCTGGTGAGGAGTGAAGGCTGCATTAATCACACGTGGAGCTGTGGTTAGATTTTCCTCCTTTACCACAGTTGGAGGATCTTCCACGAAAGGTCTGGTTGTCTTGGTATTGCTTGTATTTCGGTTCGTCACGGTTGTAATTAAGAGTTGGGGTTCCCGTTGTTTGTTGGGGTAGGTGCCCTGCTGATTTTTGAAGTAGTATTTCACTGGTTTATTCTTTACTTCTTTCGGCTTCCTTGAGACGTCTAGATGGGGAGCAAGCTTTAGAATGAAGGCGTTGAATAATGAATGCGACTCATGGATGGGAAGTTTCGTAAAATGTAACGAGTAAGAGTCGTTCAGCTTGGCGGACGTGTTGAGAGCTGCCTCCTGTTGTAGGAAGATCGAGTTGAGAAGGGCTTTGGTGAACCAGTTGAAGGAGTGGCACGTTCCAAAGGAAGCCTTCTTGAATAGCTGGTTGAGAGGTCAGCAAGGCGGTATGCTTCCGCCCAGCTCGATTCTGTTAACAATTTTTCACATAGGGCGTTGATGGCCGTGTGAATGACGCCTGCTTGCGAAGCGGCTCGGAGGCCAAAGCGAATGATCTTATTGTCTCTGGAGTTGGCAGATCCGTCCCCAAACTGCCGGAAAAACCAATTTTCTCGGCCCGGTCGTGGAGGCGGAGGTTCTTGATCTAGTTATAGGGGTTGTCCTTTGCCAAAGAATGGTGAGAAGTGTGGTGGACCGGCCGAGCATTGATCGCTTTTTCTTAGGTTGGTCTCGTTGACAGTCGCTGAATCCAGTTGCGAGACCTCGGTTGATTGTCGAGTGGCCAAGTCAGGAGGAGGTTTGTAGAGGAAGGCATCAGCGATGGTCTCTTCCACCATCTTTAGAAGCTGTCGGTGGGATTGTTGACGGGTCATCGTCGTTGTCGTCAGAATCGTCATCACTGAAGTGTGCATGTTTGGTTTCAGCTGATGGAGAAGTTCTGTGCAAAGAAGGGGTTGAAGCATGGCGAATGGAGCTGTTGAGAGCTGAAGCAGTGTCAAGGTCCGAATCGTTTTCTAGCGTCGTGTCGAATGATGAGGAAGGTCGAACACGACGGGAGCGAGAAGACTGCAGTGGCGGTGTGGGCGGCCTTCGGAAGATGTGGGCAACGGAAGGCGGCAAAGAGGCCAAAGGCGAATTGCGGGAGCGTTTGGTTGATGGCTCAGGGGAGTGGAGATGACGTTTTCGAGAGGACTTGGATGAATGACAATGGCGAAACGAATACGGTTTCAGCAAGCGAAATAGCAGAATCGTCTGCTTGTGTGGGGCTCCATTCTACTGAATGGTTGACGCCCGGGCCTAGTACAATTTTTACCAATTGATCATTTAATATCAATTAGCTCTCACCCACAAAGATCTCTAGACAGACTGTTTCGCCCTTATTTGGGCTCGTCAGTAGAGAATACTTTGTGAATGAGGCTAGGCCCGGGCGTCAACCATTCAGTAGAATGGAGCCCCACACAAGC
>JAHWFP010241033.1:65546-89997 GCA_023313725.1 Lithobius niger
AGATTGGGTAGGGAAGATTGGGTAGGGAAGATTGGGTAGGGAAGATTCACTGGCCGAAAGCAGGAAATTGGAAAGTTGGGTTGCAAAATTCGTAGTAGTGGTTTCTTGATGTCACGGATAATAGCTGTTGTTCGGAATAGAAGTGATCCGGACGAAAGACAGGTGAACAGGAAGGCCGGATTCAACTGGCAGAGGGGCAGATGAAAGAAGTGTTGTTGGGGAGAGGGCTGCAACGTTTGGGTGATCCATATCCAGTGCAGGATTCGGCGTGACAGCAAGGCGGACGAAAGACGAGGGAGCAGGCCGAGCGCGGCGGGGTGTAGCATTTTGTTGACCTTCATCATAGTGGAGGCTAGCGGGATATGGACGAAGGAAGAGTGAGTGCGTGGAGCGAGGAACGAAGGCCTGGCGGGACTTGTCCACGGTGACCCTGAGTGAAGCGGGCGAGAGACGAGTGGGCGTGGATCGGGAAACGACGGCACGGCGTGTCACCTCCGTGGCGCAAGATGGCGGCACCCGGGAAAGGCGGGAGCGGTGGCTAGGCAGGCCCTCTACATCCTGTGAGCGGCAACGGGTGAAAGATGAGATGCCCAGAGCGATGAAATGTGCGGGATGAAAGTGACGAGCAAGGCGGGTGAAAGACGAAGGAGTGCGTTAAGCAAAGAATGTAGGTTCGGCAGACCTTCGTCAAGGTTCAAAACAGTAACGGCCGGTCGGAGCGGGTGAAAGACGAGGTGCTGAGGAATGCTGGTTTGGAAAGCCTTCAACATGGTGCAGAAGGAGAGCATCCGAACGGGACGTTGAAAGACGAACGAGTGTAAGGAGCGAGGAATGTGGGCTTGGCCGCAGGGCGGCAGCATCAGAGTGGCGATAAGAGCGTCCGAGGCAAGAAGAACAGATTCAGTCGGCCTTCTTCGTGAAAACGGTAGACCAAAAAATAGGAGGGACGAGAGACGGGTCTGCAACTTGTTACGAGACAGCCATGGCACTAGAGAGGCGGACGAAATTACGGCAAGGGGACTGGAGGCCGTGGGCGACAACTTAACTTGACGGAGACGTCCCGGCTAAGAATGGTCCAGGAGTGGGCCGTAGGGTGGAAGGAAAGCAGCTATGGCATCGAAGCGGGCGAAAGATGACGAACCGGTGAAAGACCAGTCACAATCCCGACATGCTGGTGACGGCCCGGCTATGGTCAGACCGGAGCATACAGAGGGCAACGACATCGGAGTGGCGGACGTAAAACGGCAAGATGGCCAGGGGCAGAGGCCATTAACGGACGATCCAGTTCAAAAACGTCCCCACGGTTGGTCCGGTGAGGGGTGGAACATCAAAATCCAGGATCGGAGGTTGGAACAAAAAACTCCGTCTAAACAGCGACATCCCGGCTGTGGGCGGACCGGAGACGGGCCAGGAGTGCAGCGTGCGGGAGCAAGGCGGGTGAAAGACGGCAACGCCGGGGACGGGGGTCGTTGATAGACGATCTAAAAACTAACGGCTACCAGATGGGACAGGATGCTTCACAGTCGAAGTAGGAGGCGAGGCTAGGAAGGACAAACCCAATTCGACGGCGTCCCCCGGCTATGGGCAGACCGGAGACGGGCCGGTGGGTGGAGTGCGGAAACAAGGTGGAGGCAAAGCTGTGATGGATGACCCGATTCGCAACGGTTTACATGGTAGGTACTGTGAGGAATGAAGCTTCAACGTTAAGGTGTAGCAGGGCTTCCAGTGAACTTTCGAAAAATAGTAGGACTTTTCCAGAAAAAAAGTAGGACAACAGGAGCAACAATAATACTGTACAAATAAGTTACAGTCTCGCGCTCGTCTTGCTTATATAGTTGCATTGGCGCACTGAATTTTTTCCGCCCATCTTTCTTTAAAACATAGTCTTTTACAGTTCTCAGTCCGATGGAACTTTCGTGTAATGATATGCACCCTGATGTCATCAGCGCATTTTTAAGCAAGATTCCTCGTTCAACACCAGTGTTTCTATGAGCTTAAGTGAAGCCGCATTTTACATCTTTTGCTAAGTGAGGTTACTTTTTCTTTCAGCTCCTTCAGTTGAAATATTTTTTCCCAGTAAGAGTCAATTCTTCGTAGTTAGTTCAACTTATGTTTTTCAACTTTTACAAGTCATCAGACACGTCAAAATCAATTGGGTAACATTTTCATTCATCTATTCCCCAGTCTGTTTTAAGTGGCCGCAAGGGATCCTCATCATTGTAAGTATCCGCTGAAGTGCTTGTTGCAGAGATTATGTCTTCTTTCAACCCATGTACGTTACATGCAGTCAAATAGTCCAAGACGCTCCAGTTTTTTGAAAGTGGTGTCTTTTCTGTTTCAGAACCAATTTACATTTTTCGTTTAGCAAGAGATTTTTTTTCTTCGCTTACGTTTATTGTCAAGAGAGTACTGCCTGTGACATTCTCTAGAACTTCTGGTTTTATAAATAGCCTAAGATGTAATACAAGATCATTTAGTTTGTGTATAAACTATGTGCACCAAAGTAACTTAATTCTTTCTGTAAGAGTGTCGTCAGAAAATTACCGAAGAATTCACAGCAGATATCTGAAACTGCATTTTCGGAAAAGTAGAAACCTTGAAAACTGTAACAATTCTCTTGTAACAATCTGATTGGCTCAGCTTTGTTAGTTCAAATTGTATTTTGGTCTGCGTCTGTACTGAGTTTTACAAACTTCAGCATGTGATGCAATTTAAACTTTTTAAAAGTAGGAAAAGAGGACATTTGTTAAAAAGTAGGACAAAAGTAGGCCATTCACCAAAAAGTAGGAAAAGTAGGACAACTGGAAGGCCTGGTGTATGAACAATGATCCAGATTCGACGGCGACGTCCCGGCTATGGGCAGACCGGAGATGGCCGGAAATGGAGCGTGCGGAACACGGCGGACGAAAGACGGCGACGGAGCCGGAGGCCGAGTCGTCGATGGACAATCCAGTTCACAACGGCTTCCACAGTAGGTCCAATGAAACAGCTGCCAAGTACAGGTGGTGGAAAGACAATCCCAATTCGACGGCGACGCCCCGGCTATGGTCAGACCGGAGGCGGGCTGGGAATGGAGCGTGCGGAAACACGGCGGACGAAAGACGGCGAGGGAACCCGAGGTTGGGCCGTCGATGGAGGATCTTGTTCACAACGGCTTCTACAGCGGGCCCTGGAAGACATAGAGATTCAAGGTCGAGGAGGGGGAGGCGAGAGGCCGAAGTGACAACCCCGTCTCGACAGCGACGTCCCGGCTATGGGCAAACCAGAGACGGGCCGAAGAGCGTGGAGTGCGGGTGGTAATGGGACCTCAAGCGCATCCAGCCGGAGGGCAACGGAAAGCAGGCGAAAGCCTGGGGAAGAGCGGTTCTTGTTCAGCAGGCGGCGGAGGGACGAGTAGGGCGAGAGACGGTCGGACGTCCTGAGCAAATGACGGGCGAAAGAAGAGGCAACCAACAGAACGAGCCGCATGGCGGCTTGAGACAAAGAGATGGCGAGCCCTCGTAGCCGCCAGCTTATATAGGGAGGACCACACACACGCATGCGTGGTAGGGTAACTGAGGCGGCAATTCAAGTCTCGAGCAACCAACAGCATCACTGAGACAGCAATGCTAAAATTGCCAGGTATAGTACTTTCACAGCAAAGAAACGTAAATTTGTTTCTTTTGCTAAAGGAAAAATACTATACCGGTCAATTTTTGCATTTGACCACGTCAATTTTTGCATTTAACCTCTCTGTGCCTTGTAAAAGGCTGAACGTCGAAAAACACTTCGTTTTGCAAACGAACAAATTTTTTTTCTCTGAGCGCCCAAATGCCTCGATTGTGTAAATTTCGCCTTTTTTTAAATAATGGACAGAATCGCTCAAACTCTTCCAACATTTAATAGCCATCCATAATACCTACCTCATGGGGGAAGCCCACATCCGAAGTTTCCATCCAGAAGATCCACAAACTACATTTGAAAATCGTCCAAAACCAACTTTAGCGCTCCTTCATCATAGCCGCCATTATTGAAGACTTGTATCTATGTATTTCGTTTTATTATTTCTATTTCAGGGCAAAAAGCCCACAGACACTAGCTTAGTTGTAGTTTAGGAGGGGCTTCCATTTTATGGTACTTAACCTCACATACATGTGGATACAGACAACCATTTTTAAGTGTGATATTTTTTATTATGTTTGAACGATCGCAAGCCTTATGAAAAATGTCCATCAAGATCAAAAGATCAAAAGTTGTCCCTTAACTTTAAAGTTGAGCATCCAAATTAACTTCATGCATTTTAGCATTGAACTGAGCTAGATTATTTAACCAATTTTTCAATCTTTTATTTATTCTTTTCCCCCAGAAACGCTACCATTAGTCCGAAGTAATTCGACATCGGCATTCTACCGGACACGAATTATAGTGTTTTTATGTTTGCTTTAGTTCTCCTCTAAACCCGACTGAGACCTTCCGAATGCTACTGCTAGCTTGTTCTTCTATTAAAGCCAAAAGATATTTATAAAAGATCTGTTCCAAAGCAATCCGAAAGTCAAACTGTGCATAAAACTTGGAATTCCCCCCCCCCCCCACCAGCCAAAACTAGTTGTGGTGTATAACACTGCAGTTTTCCGTTAAAGCTTGTAAAATTTAATAGTAATGCTTTATGTATTACCCAAGCCAAAGTACTAAGCTTTAAGTAGAGCCAACTCACGTTGCAAACATGTAAATATTTATTCAATAGTCAATATTTCAAAGTAAAGGCTTATTTCCCAAAGTTCACTTGAGTAAAACTCAAACTGGCCTATCTTTACATGTCCTTAATGCTTCAAACGGCTCTGCACCCAGTCCCTTTGTTCAACTGGCCCTCAGCCAATCAGACCCCCGCAGCTCTCCTCGGCGTCCGCGCCTTGGTCCAGAAAATTCGCTGCTCCAACATAAAAAGGCACCCCAACCCTCAACCCAGAGCCCAGCTTACAAATCTCTCAAGCTAGAAGGGTCACGCCAGTCGGGAGTGGCGACGTCACGTCCGTAGGATGCCATGCCGGGCAAAATGGTAGTGGTTCGTATGTTTATAGCAGCTTTTGAAAGTTTAATTTAGGACCCCCCAAGTCTAAATTTATAGTTTAAAAGTTTAAACATAACTCTCTAGCTTAGAGGAAATTATGGTGGCGACGCCTTAAGCGGCATATTAGGTTCTCTCACCACATAACGTTAGAGTGGTTCTCTTACTAAAAACCAAAACTTTTCTTATTTGTTTTAAATGTAACTTTAATCCAAATAACTGACGGTTTGATCTTTGTGTGGGATTCATTGGTTATTCACTCCAGACGTACTTTATAAGTAGCCGCGGCTTTTATAATTTGAGGAGTTGACTTCTAAACAGCAACTCTGGGAGGTTTAAGGCTCTGTTTTATCACTTAATACATAAAACGAAACAAAACTGTGAAACGGTTGATCTTTCATGCGTGTTTGAAACATACTGTTTGATAGACTGTAACCAGCCTGGGCTGTTCAGTCTTACGGACGACTCAAGTGAGCGTTCAGTATTGCTTTTTCTAATTGAAAACTTAATTGATTGTTTATTCAAAACAAGTGTCGTTTTGTTGTAACGTGCGAATTACGAAATGTAAATTCAAACTTGTTGCTTTTAATTCATTCATATTCAAAAACTGTTCGTGCAAACTAAATGTAAAGTGTGCTTTTCATTCCCTGTTGTTAATATAAAACCAGTTTTAAACTTCAGCCCGTTTGCTAGTTGATTAATTGTTTAAGTGTAAAATAAATATGTAGCCCATCTTTAGTTTTAGCTCTTAATAAACAGTTAAATTCCATCGTTGGTGGCAGTGAATACCATCAGTATTAAGGTTAGGCCCCTTTAAGTAGGACCTGACGCTCCATCCCCATGCTGTGCTTATGCCGTAAAAGTCTTTATAATCACCGCAACATCTTAAGCTGAATCTCCGTGTCAAACCAGGAAACCGGGGGCGTTACAAGCACCTCAGCCGTCGTAGCGTCCGCCGTTACAGCCTTCAGAATAAAAGTTGTACCGATCCACACAGCTCCAGAACCCACTGCACATGTGCAGCCCTCCTTACTTAAGAGCTTGCTCGAAGGCAAATGCATCTCTATAAGTTCTCTCTCGATCTGTTATCAGGTGAAGGGGTGGGGGGGGGGGCAGGTTGGTTTTGCATAGTATTTGTCCTTTAGCAAAAGAAACAAATTTCAACCGGCTTTCATGGGGGCCGGCAAACTTGCGTTTCTTATCACTTGGAAAAATTCTATACCTGTCAATTTTTGCTTGACTGTCGACATCGTCCGAATTGGTGGCGGGCAGGTTCTGAACAAGTTCCCTGGGGTTGTGAGCTGGGGGTTTTTCAGTTTATTCAGGTTTTTTTTTTTTTATTAGTGGGGAACCAGGTGACATTCGTCTGATCACTAAGAATTGCCAGCAAAGGAAGCATTTACGTAGTGAGGAGTTGCGAACGAGATGTAATGGTGCCAAAGGTCATTTGGGTGAGAGTTGCAGGAAGTACACTCGCCGTTGGTTTGAATCGCCAGGATACGGTTGTGACAGAGTGGCCGGTTGGGTGATGTTGGTTTGATGGGACGAAACACGAAGCTTGGCTGATGTTGATGAGGTTTGGGTGAACGATGGAGCGCCAGAGTGTCAGATTACGTGCCAAGTTACGATTGAGACGAAGCCATAGGGCAGTGAAGGAGGTCATATGGCTGGAAGAGCTTCGTTTGTGACGGAATGACTGGTTCTGTGTTGGATTGTTGTCTTTCCCAGTTCAACTTTGATCAGGCAGGTGCCGTGTCACATCCCACCAGGGGTGTAGTTTGAGATGGGGCCTGAATTCGGTGATGTCAGTCTGTGAAGAGAACTTTGGAGTTGTTCTTGGGCGGTGACTGTGGCTTGTGTCCGTTGCGAACATGTTGGTGGTTGGTGATGATTGCAGTTCTCCTTGGGCGTCGGGACGTTTCGTTACGGAAAGCAACACCGTTTGGGGAGATGAATGCGAATGCTAAGTCGATCGTTGCACCCAAATTGTGATGGCCGTTAGTTTCATCATGATGATGTCAGGGCCGAGGAATGTGAATGCGAGGGCCAAGGTAGCCCGGTGCTTTAGGTGGCTTGCTGCTTCGTCATCTTGGACCTCTAAATAGATTAATGCGAAAAGAGGATGGTGACATCATCTAGGCTTGAGATGGGGATAGAGGGAGAAGAGATGGGCTCTTCGCAGGCCAAAACTCATGGGTAGTTTGTCGTTGAGTCGACATTGTGGATTGGCGTGGTTGCACAAATGTAGGATGAATGGTGCAGAAAGGGCAGTCAGCTTGCTGTTGACTGTGAGAGAGGACGAGTCTTCTCTTTTCCAGCCATTGTTCCCTTGTCTTGAAGTCGGGGTGGGTGCAGTTTTATCCCAAATGATGTAGTGTTGAGCTCTTGCATTGTCTGAAGCAGTGGACTTGCTGACAACGTGGAGCAATCGAGGCTGGTTGAAAACGCTTTGATGTCGTGGAGACAAGGTCGGGTTGTTGAATGAAGCCTTTTTTTTTTTTTTTTTTACTCCGAGTTAGAGGTTTGGAAGGTCTTGCTTCGAGTGAAGTGAACACACTCTTGAGAAGGCAGGTGCTCTTTCAATGTAGGTTGTCTGGATGAGGACGTCATGGAAAGGAATTTCCGGACCGAAGGGGGTGCGAGCAACTTGAATGTGATCCAGGTGGTGGCCTTTTGTGAATACTTGAAACCAATTGGAAGTGATGTTGGTAGTTCGTACCATTTCAGCTGAATGGGTTTCAAGGACTTGTAAGGCCTTGTAAGGACACCGGTAGAAGTTTTGCTGCCCACTTGTGTAACATTTGGGTTTCTCGTGAAGCAGCTAGTAAAGGACTCCAACACCATTATACGTCTAATTTTGTATAGTAATTTTCGGTTGGGTTCAAGGGCGCCTCTACCATTAAAAAAGTAAGGGGGCCAAATGCCAGCAGTTGCGTAAATAACGAGGATGTGTGGGGGGGGGGGGGGGTTTGCAGGGGCCAGGAACCAAGGTCCCCCCCCCCCAAAAAAAAAAGAAATAAGAGCTGAGGGGCCTAAAAATTATTGGAAAAATCTAAATTCGCTATAATTTCAAGACTTTTTTTATGAAACATTCATGACGCAAAGCCAGAAAAGTAATCACACCATACAAAAATAAAGGTCATACGTTTTCTAGCAGGGGGTGAAAGAGAGGGGGGTAGGGGCGCTAGAATTTGCCTTCCCTCTGAAGTCAGTAAGTCAGTCACATCAGTTGATTCTGCATCACACGACTTGAATGAAGCGAAAGCGCATAAAGGTGGTTTGCTGTACTATTAATCCTACTTTACGATTTTCGCTGATGGCTTCATTTCGAATTTATTTTTATTGTATCAAGTCAGAGTGGCGGGGGGGGGGGGGGGGCGGGCGTGGACAGATCACAAGATTGTGTTCACCGCTGGAAGTGGGCAAGGTAGAGTTGGCCACGATGAAGTAATGCCAAATTTCTTATTCCAATACTTAACCACATTTTTAAGAAAATTAATGAACATTTCAGGTTGTATTATAAGACGTATAGAAATTAATATAGCACATTGTTATTCAGTTTAAATAACTTTTAGAAGATATAACTTAATGACGCAAGTTTCACTTACGAAACTGGCACGGTGAATATACAGACTTTTTTCTTTACGTAGTTTCGTTTAGTGCGACACAACTCGTATCGTTTTGATTCGTGTGCCCCGTCACGTTGGATTCTTTTGTTCCGAATCTAGTTTTATTAATGTATACATAAACACAGAAATTAAAATGCCAGACCAACGTTAAAATGAAAAGATAGCTAAAAAAAATTGTTTTCTTTCTCCGATTTCTTGAAACTGAGGGGGCTATTATTGGTCCCAGCAAAAAGTGGTGGGGCCATGGCCCCCCTGGCCCCGGCGCCTATGGTTGGGTTATATTGAAAACTGTCCAATTTCAAGTTATATCCCAAATAAGGACACACGAGTCCCGAAACGGTCGCCACAGAAGTTTGCTCTTAGCTCTGTTCCTGGTCTCTCTTAGGACAATGAAAAAAAAAAAACCGATACTACACAATTCGCAAAAAAAGAGGGTACGTTGAATCAGACTGTGGCAAGCTTGCACACCCAAATATGCCTTCTAATAAAGCAGCACGTACGTGATACCCACTTTATACTCTGCCATGCCAAACACTTTGGCCATCTTGACAGACAAAACGTCCTTACAATAATGCCAAATTAATGTCTTGTGCTGACTCTAGTCACTGCCATGAAAAACTGGGCAAGTTAACTTGAACAAAACTTCTTATTAAAGGATTATAACGAGAGCTTGGTAGTTAGTGTAAAGATAATATACATCGATGTAACGGTTTCAAAGATTTCCGATTCTGAATGAAACTGCCAACCACTTCATGAATGCAGCTGTGAAGAAGTTAAGAGGCAAAAACTGCCAGCAGAGGTTTTATTCAATTGGTATGGAAATTAAAAGGACTTGCAAGGACTAAGTACTGCATTTTCAATTTTTCAAGGACTTGTAAGGCCTTACAAATGGTAAAATGAACAATAAGGACTTACAAGGTTTGTAAGCACTGGTACGAACCCTGGATGTAGGTGGTGTGGGGAACCGATGGACAGGTGGTCGATCGCGAGCTTGAACCGGACAGTTGTCCGTGATGCCATGGTCGTGTTGATGAAAGCAGGTTGATACAGTGGCCTGTGGGAGTGAGTTGCATTGAACAGGATAGACAGCTGGTCATCGTTCGTGAGAATGCCGTGATGGATCTTGAAATTTACATAAAGAAGATCATTCGTTGATTGTCACCGGAGCTTTGGTGACAGAGGCGGACTGGCGGGTCAAGAGGCCAGTCGGGAATGTAACGGCCAGAGGCCACTTTTTTCAACTTATTAGGGCAGAGTCAGGACATAGCGGAGAGCATTTGGCTGGGGTGGGGGTAAAATTTGTTGGATCAAGCGTTGCAGCTAGGGGGTCTGGGGGAGCACTGTGAGCTCTCCCAGCGGGGTCCGGGGCAGAGCCCCGGAAGCTGACGGATTTTTAGGTATTCTAAGGCCTTTACTGGCTTCAAACGATATGTATTAGACATTGCTTAGGGCGCCACAAAAATAAATGACAGTAAATAACAGTAGGGGAAAACATTTTTTTTAAAAACCTCTTCCCATACCCTAAATTTATTTTTGGCGGCTTTAGAAGAATACTGGATCCCTGGTGTTCACACGAAGACTCGGTACTTTTTTTTTTTGTTATGAAAAGCAAGGGATTTAACCCTAGTGATAGTTTTGGTTCAGTGTTATGTGTTATCACACGGAAGGTAGCATATTTGGCGTTTCGAAGGGTGGGGACTTTCCAACATCAGTAATGGATGCAAATAATAAAGAGCGGAACCAGAACAAAGTTGGGGGTGGGGAGAATTCGCCGAGTGTTTTTTTTCAATTTTTTTTAAATAATTTTTCTCTTAGCTACGTTTTTTTCGAACAATTTCGGCAATTTTTGCGAGTTAACATGGAGAGCTTCATTCTCTTCGGCGCCGTCCTTGGATCTGCCCTCGACATTAATTGAATCCCAATTTCCGCATTTTAAAACATGGAAATCGGGCCTAAACCAAGTTAAGGGCACGGACTTGCTAGAAGGAATAGAAAAATTGAAAATGAAAGCCCTTTAGCGAAAATGGTCATGGTGTCAAGGTGCTAGGCCAGGCTTTAGTATTTGTTAGAATTTGGTCATGTGACTAATTGTGGGAAACACACATGACGATAATCTTATACAGATCACGCTCAATGAGCTTGCACTGCAACTTGAAAAAGTACGGTGTAGAAAAAATTCAGGGCTTACCTTTCTAAGCAAAGATTGTTTAAGTGTCATTCTTATAGCTGGCTGCAGAAGTCCGTTTTGCCACCGAAATCCAGGTTTATTGACCGGGCGCAGAACGGACTTTAACCAAACCCAGACGGCCTTCAAACCGTCCAACTTCCGTTTTTTAACACAACTTTTGACGGTTTTAGTCGTTTTAAAACAAATTGAAGATTTCTCTTCGGTTCGCTCGTTTCCATGACAGATGAAACGTTATCTTCACTTCCTTTCTCTTTTGACCTCCATGGCTAATATTAACCGAAGGATCTGTGTGTAATGTCCAGTCAGTTAATGCAATCACTCCAGATATAGAATGCGTACGTACATTTTGCAACTTAATGAAGAGTGGCTTCCTTGCAACATGCAGTCGCAGCTGCTCTTTCAGTCATTCATTAATCGATGGCGCAAGAAACCGCAACTGTAAATTTTCGCGTCCTACTTGGATGACAAAAAAGGCTAATTACCAAAACCAATGTTGCTTGCAAATTGAGAAGATTAATTTAGTAAGTACAGCCAAAAGGTGTGAAACTTTGCACGAATAAATAAAGAGTAACCGAGGATTTCAAAAAAAGAAATATTTAAAATAATCACCGAATTTACTTTTTAACTTATTTTTTTTCTGCTTGAGAGGCCACTAGGGCGAGAGTACGCTTCTGGTGACAGACAACAATCGAGCGGACTACTTCAGAATCTGGATTTTCCCTGAAGTGGGTAGCCAGCCTGGAGGCCAAACGTCATGCCGGTGGGAAGTCGTCATAACGAATGCCGCTGACTCAGGGGGTGAGTCACTGAATTGCAATGAAGAAGCCAGCCGCCAGGTGAAGGCGAATGCCGTAGCTGCTTGAAGGTCATCAGACGAATGCACATTTAAAGGCAGTAGGCCCAGGATGGGGGTGGGGAGCGAGTTGCCATGAAGAGGATGCTCAGTGGACGAATGCGAATGTTATTGCCATTAGATGGTGGAGGAGCCATAGACTTGAGAGAGTGGCTTGTGGATGACAGCTGGAATGCGAAAGCCGCTGCGACTTGGTGTTGCAATGGAGACTGGTCCAGCGGATGAATGCAAATGCGAATGCTAGCACTAGTGGCTTGAGGATCGTTGCAATGAAGATCAGTCAGGCAAATGCCTTGGTTGCCTAGAAAATCCGGCAAATGCGAATGCCGCTTGGGTCCAGTTGTGTTGACACAACAAGGGTCGTCGAGTGTGAATGCTGGTTGCGCCGCATGGTGACGAAATCCAAATTCAGCATGGAGAAGAGAAGGCATTCGAGGGCAAGTGCAGATGCGAATGCCTCCGAAGTTCAGGAACGGCGAGAAACAGAGAGTGGAACTTAAAGCCGTTGCGTGCCTCAGCACCATAGGGGAAAATTAGCACCGGCCACTAGCCTGCTGGTGATTAAATGCTGTCGTTTGGCGACAAAAAATTTAGCACCAGCGGCCACTTTGGCCACTTGTCATGACAAGCATGACTGCATTTAAGAGCTTCCCACTTTTGATAACAAAAATTCTGCTAAAACTATTTAATTGTGACTGTTTTTGGTGTAATCCTTAATGCCTTCAAATTAGCTTTTTAGGCCACTTAAAAAAATAAAGTTGGTTCTCGGGCATTTTTTTTGCGGGCGGGCGAAATTTTGTTTTAATTTTTTAATTTTTCGACCCCTATTTTTCCATACATATTGGGGAATAATTTTCTAGTTTGGGTAAAATAAAGAATACTGCCTCGTAATACTTCGTACCATGTGTTCATACAATTATTTAACGACAAGAATGGCAATTTTATATTTCAATTTTTCACTAAGGAATATTTTTGTTCTGTAACTGCCATTTTAGCCGCGTCGTTTCTTTTTATTTCCCGTCAAACAATCAGTGCGGGAGGGCCTGAGAACCAACTTTTCTTTTTTTAATGGCCTTAAGGTTATTTTTTAAAATTGCAAGCGTCTGAATGAATTTAAAAATTGCTACCAACAAAAACAAAACTACTGATGCCCAGTTTGTTTCACTGCAGCTGGGGTAAAATCAATTTAAAAAGTAGGCCTAGCCCCCAAAAAATGTGGCAATTTTTGTTTTGTGACTAGGAAGGAAGGGCTCCCATTTCTGTCGACTAAACTTTTGTCATTTGCTGGCCACTGGCCGGTACATCAAAAAGTTAATTTTCGCCTATACTCAGCACGTGCCGGGTTCCGATAGGGATGAGGAGTCGAAGTCAGAGACGTCCTGTCGATTCAAGCGCTGTTGCGTTCACGACCAGTAGTGGAGTGGAGCCGTGTCTCGTTACATGCCGAGTTACGATTGAGACAGGGGCGGGAGTGAAGACGTTGCTTGCCTGGATGAGGTGTACTCAAAACGTAGGTCCCAGTTTCGTCACGGTCGAGACGGGATGCGGGCAGAAGAGCGTCTCGTCACATGCCAGGTTACAAGTGAAATGAGGAGCCGAAGTCGAAGATAACCAGTGTCTGAAAGAGCTTCACTCAAAAAGCTGTAAATGCGGGGTAGAACAGTGTATCGTCACGTACCAGGTTACGATCGAAACGGGGTGTGGACCTTGAGGCCGATGCATGTCTCGTCACATGCCTGGTTACGATCGAGGAGCCAAGATGAAGACGAGGAGCCAAGATGAAGACACATGTCTGGAAGATCTTTACTCTGAACGTGTGGATCATGAGGCTGATGCATGTCTCAGGACGTACCAGGTTACGATTGAGACGAGGAGCCAAAACCGAAAACAGCCAGTGTCTGGAAAAGCTTTGCTCGAAACGTGGGTTCGGTTAGCCATGTCGAGACGAGATGCGGGGTTGAACAGTGTCTCGTCATGTGCCAGGTTACAAGTGAAACGAGGAGCCGAAGTCGAAGATAAGCAGTGTCTGAAAGAGCTTCACTCAAAAAGCTGTAGATGCGGGGTAGAACAGTGTATCGTCACGTACCAGGTTACGATCGAAACGGGGTGTGGACCTTGAGGCCGATGCATGTCTCGTCACATGCCTGGTTACGATCGAGGAGCCAAGATGAAGACGAGGAGCCAAGATGAAGACACATGTCTGGAAGATCTTTACTCTGAACGTGTGGATCATGAGGCTGATGCATGTCTCAGGACGTACCAGGTTACGATTGAGACGAGGAGCCAAAACCGAAAACAGCCAGTGTCTGGAAAAGCTTTGCTCGAAACGTGGGTTCGGTTAGCCATGTCGAGACGAGATGCGGGGTTGAACAGTGTCTCGTCATGTGCCAGGTTACAAGTGAAACGAGGAGCCGAAGTCGAAGATAAGCAGTGTCTGAAAGAGCTTCACTCAAAAAGCTGTAGATGCGGGGTAGAACAGTGTATCGTCACGTACCAGGTTACGATCGAAACGATGTGTGGACCTTGAGGCCGATGCATGTCTCGTCACATGCCTGGTTACGATCGAGACAAGGAGACGAAGTCGAAGACGTGACTTGTCCGCAGAGTTTTACTGGAAACGTGGGCTTGGCCACGGCACGATCGAGACGAGCAGTGTTGAAACATCATCTGTCATGAAGGTTTCACTCCAAACGTAGGGCTGCAGAAGATTTGTAAACTACATTCGGCTAGGATTCACTTAGTTGACAGCTGCAGAGACTGTTGGTGGCATCTTTGTGGGATCGGCACAGGCGATGATTGCATCACAGCATCCAACTTGAGTCGCGATGATTGCATCACAGCATCCAACTCGGCTTTTGCCACGGTTGAGACGAGCTGCAAGTGGTCGAACATCATTTCCTTGAAAACATCAAATTGTGGGTTGGTCGCAAATATGCCGAGCAGAAGCTGTGGTGACATTATCCATCTTGGGTGCGAATGCAAATACTCCTTCAGGCCGCTGCAGTCAGTGGCGCCCTCGGGTGACAGTGGTTGCAAACGTTAGCTTCACCACACTAATTGCAATGGGAAGCTGGTGGACGAATGCGAATGCAAGTGTCTGTTGCTGTAGAACCGCAATGAGATGTAGCGCCCCCGACATCATTGGTTGACGAGTACTTCTTAGCATCAGGTTTTGTGGTTATTACGACTTTTTACGACAATATACACAGCATGGGCTACAGTCCCGGCTTGGGGGATAGAGCGTCGGTGTCCTATTCTAGGCCTAACCTTAATGCTACCGGCAGGAGCCTATAGAAAACAACTAGGAGCGTGTCTCGGTAACTTCCACTACAGTGTTAAGTCAGGAGCGGCTACAGTGGTGTACAAATTTGTTACCCACCTGCACGAGATGATGAGAGGTGTGCGTCACGTTCGTAAGGTTAATTTTCGGTCCTTTGTTTTTAAACAATAAGTGTTTAACATGGAAACAATACCAACGTAATAATAAAAAAAACTAAACAAACACACAATCAGTTGTTCTTAAGTTGCTCTAACCAACAATAAAATAGAGCGTTGCTTTCGTAGCACACGTCTGCTTCGCGTGCTAAATTCAGTTTCAATTTTAGACAACTTGGCGCGGGCGCAGTATTGTTGCTCCTTCTGGCGTTAGAATTTCGTACTAAATTAAGCGCTTGTAACATAGACCAGCCACACACTCTCCTAGTTGTTTTCTATAGGCTCCTGCTACCGGTAATTACACTGCCACCAACGGTGGATTAATTTAACTGTTTAAACGAAGTATAAAAGCTAAAAGGGCTACATAATAGTTTACACTTAAAAACAATTAATCTACTAGGGAACGAACCTGAGGTTTAAAAACTCTTGGTTTTTATTTTAAAATATCAGAATAATAAAAAATAACACTTTTACATTTAGTTCATTACTTTTAGCTTTTGACAAGTTTGGCAAAAACAATTTTTCAAGAATTTACATTTGAAATTCACTTTGACACAAGAACAACGAAGTTGATTCTTAAACAATTAATTTAGACTAGAATTTAGCATTTTTATCTTGGGTTCCAATCCTGGAATACCCAGCAAGCTGAAATGCGTCCGCTAAGTTGCAACTATATTTGACAACTGTAGTTTCAAGTCGTCCCACAGTTATTTTTCCTCGCGAGGATCAAACCGTCCCTTTGTTTACATTAAACTGGCTTTTTAGGAAGAGATGCCTACTCTAACATTATGGTGGCAAAGACCAGCAATGCCGACAAGGCTTACCAACCATAAAGACTCTAAGCTAGAGGTTAATTTAATTTAGACTATAAATTCAGAATTTGGGGGTCCTAAAGATAAACTTCTAAAGTTAAACTAGTTACTTACAACTACTACCATTTTGCCCGGCATGGCAACCACGGACGTGACATCTCCACTCCCGACCGGCGTGACCCTTCTCACTTGAGAGATCTGTGAGCTGTGCTGACTGAGCTGTAGAGGGAGGGCAACTGGGGCTTTTTATGCTGGAGCAGTGGATTTTCTCTACCTTAGCGCGGACGGGTAGGAGAGCTACGGGGGTCTGATTGGTGGAAGTCCAGGAGAACAATGGGAAGTGGGAGGAGAAGTCGGTTGACAAAGGATTTTGGTGCAGAGCCGTTTGAAGGAGTAGGGATGGAATAAAGACGGGCCAAATTGAGTTTTCAACTCTTCAACTTTGGGAAAGGCCTTTGCATTGGGAAAGTGACTATGGATTGTTTATTTACAAATGCACATTGTGAATAGGCTCTGGTTAAAGCTTAGTACTTGGGTTTGGGTAATGAAATAAATCATTACTATTAAATTAAATAAGCTTTAACTGAAAACTGCAGTGTCATACACCACAACTAGGCTGGGGGGGGGGGCGGGGCCCAATTGAGGATTCAGATTTTTAAGCACAGTTTGACTTCGGATTGCTTTGGGAACAGATCTTTACACGTATCTTTAGGTTTTTAATTGAAGGACAAGCTAATAGAAACATTCGGATGGGTCCAGTCGGAGTTTTAGTAGAGATTTAAACCAACATATATTCACAAAAATTCGTGTCCGGTGATTGCCGATGTCGAATTAGTTCGGACTAATGGTAGCGTTTGGGGGCAAAAGATTATTAAATAAAGTATAAAAAGGATAAATAGACTAGCTTAGTGAATGCATTTAAGTTAATTTGGATAAATAACTTTAAAGTTAAAAGACAGGCAACGATCATGGTGGATATTTTTCATATAAGTTGCTGCAGTTCAACACAAAAAATATCACACTTACAAAGTTGTCTGTACAATTAAATATGAGGTTAAGTACCTTCGTAGAGGAAGCCCCTCCTAATAAACACTAAGCTAATGTCTTTGGGCTTTTTGCTCTAAAATAAAAGCAATGAAAATGAAAATACAAGATACAAGTTTCGATAATGGCGATGTGAAAGTTCGGTATGGAATTCGTGAGATCGGGCTTCCCGAAGACTTGGATAATGTGTTGGGCTATTAAATGGTTGAAATATGGGCCGTTTCTGTCCATTATTACAAATTTGCCGAAGGGTTTAAGACCGAAGTCTTTTCGAGGTTTTGAAGTGCTTAAGAAAAAAAACTTGCTCGTCTTGCAAAACGTAGCCTTTTCGGCGGCCCGCGTTTACAGGGAACTGGAGGACAAATGCCACCATTGGAAGAATGCGAATGCAGATGTCTGTTGCTGAGGAGCCGCAATGGGAACTGAAGGACGAATGCCGCCATTGGACGAATGCGGAAGCTGCAGTAACGGTCAGAGGGAAGCAGCGAAGAACCAAATAGACATAATGCCGCCATTGGACGAATGTGAATGCTGCTGCTGCTTGATGGGTGGCTGCAATGAAGACCAGTTGGACAAATGCAGCCATAAGACGAATGCAAATGCGTAAGCCGCCTGCGTTGTAGCTCAGGAACTGTGGTGATGACATCAAGAGGGTGGCGACGCATGGTGATGAAATCCAAAGAAAGCATGTAAAAGAGAAGGCATTCGTAGAATGAATGCGAATGCAAAGCGAGAACGGAGAGAAGGTAGAGGCTACCGATGGCGGATCGCCTTCGAGCAAGCTCTTAGTAAGGAAGGTTGCGCATTCTCAGTGGGTTGTGGAGTTGGGCGCATGGCCGTAGGAAGTGGTACGGCTGGTGCGGCATTTGCCGTACCACTTTTCAATACCATATGTCCAAACACACACGTCTGCTTCGCGTAACTTTTGAAGTGGCCCTGTAACTCGCGCGTGACTTGCCTGCCGTGTTTGATGAGTAGCATCTGTTGCGCTAGCAGTTTCACGTGTGATAGTATACAAGTCCATGCGTAGATTGAATGCAACTTCTATTTTCCCCCACCCTATGAAGGACGCTGAGCTTGACCGAGAGAAGGCGGTTTTGGGGGATAGAAATAAAAGAAACGCTAAAGCAAACTTCAGCAAGTGATCAACACCAAACTTTGGAGAAAACCCAACACAGTAGCCAACCGATTGTAACTTTCTCAAAAGTATGATTTGTTGAGTCACTAATAACATTATCTACCGATTTCAACATCTCATCCCACCGTTAACAATGGCAACAATGGTCTCTTGTAACGATGGTGTTTGGAACGCTCTAACTATGAGCTATATAAATCGAGGGACGAGATCTCTCTTCCCACCGGGGATGAGAGATCTCATCCCTCTTCACAACAATAGTCTAACAAAGATTAGGGATCGACCGATCATCGGATCGGTATCGGCATCGGCCGATATTTTTCAGCCGATAATCGGATCGGAATCGGATCGGTTTATGTGTCCGATACCGATGTCAACCTCACTGCCAAACGCGAGTTTCAGTTTTGTAAATTACTTCGGTTTAACAGATTAACTAGCAAAGGCTTGTCACCTCTCAATACCAACAATTTATAAATTCTTGTAAATACTAATACTAATGTGTAGTGCATTGCGTTTAAATCGTCTAGCGATCGACGGTAACCAAGCACCAGCTGGTCCTACCAGAGCACGTGATTCTCGTGCGATCGACAGTCCGAATTCTTGGAAATATAGTCAGAGTTTTGAGACGTGTGCGAAGGACAGTACGTAATCTTGGAAAAGCTTGATGACGGATCGAGTGGAAATTCGGATAAAGATCGATACCATTTAGAAGATGACGATCTGTGGGAGTGTTTCTTTTTCTTGACCTTCTTAATTGAAGAATGAGATGAGAGGTGGCCACATCAGCAGAAGGCGATACTTGAATTTGAAGGACGGACAATATAAAGATCGACGGGCGACGGGCTGTGAAGCGATGGGACGGCCATCTTGTTTCCGGGTTCAGTCGTCACTTCCTTTGAACGGGCCATGGCATCGTCTGCTTGAGCGGGCGCTGGTTGTCCGCGACCTTGCAAGTCGGACTGCAGAAAACGGGATAGAGACGGAGCGAAGTCTGACTGGTCAAATCAGGATAGAGACGGAGTCGAAACTCGGATAGCAGAAAACACGACAAGGACTGTTGCAAAGTCGGACAGTTGATTTGAAGAAACGATACGAAGAGAGAAGCTAAGGTAGACGTTCCGGCTACCGCTGGAGGGAAAAGATGGCGGGCCGGTCTCGCCCGAATGCTTTTATAGAGGATCCTGGCGCATGCGCAGAGGGGTTACGCAAGCTAGCCGTCTCGACGCAACTTTAAAACTCCAGCAAGAGAAGCATACTTCAGGGAAGAATGCTGCAAATTTTCAGGTATTGTATATTTCCTAACGGTAAGAGAAAATTTAATTCAACCCGGGCCAATCGTTCCCACTGGATGTCCAACGCCACCGTCCTATGTACAAAAAAAATTTTAGGCCTAAAAAAAAATAAATTTCCTAAACCAATCGGCTCGCGGTCACACCAAACGCCCTAAATCCGGGCCTCCAGTTCTCGCCGGCACACTACCGACTTTCCGGCCACTCGACACCTACCAGTCCGCATTTTTATTTGATAGCAATGTCAGCATTGGTGGTGGTGGTGGTTATTGTTGTGCAAGTCTCATGACTCTTGCCTGAAGATGACTATCAGTAGACACACCAGACGCCCTAAATCCGGGCCGCCAGTTCTCGCCGGCACACTGCCGACTTTCCGGCCACTCGACACCTACCAGTCCGCATTTTTATTTGATAGCAATGTCAGTGTTGGTGGTGGTGGTTGTTGTGCAAGTCTCACGACTCTTGCCTGAAGAACTATCACTAGATAGACGAAAATTTGCAAGTTTGAATTGTGGAACTAGACGAATTTTGGTTTTGCGTAAGTGACAGTCTTTGATATTAGCCCGAAAGTTTTGAAATCTGCCGTGGCCCAGTTTCCGACCGCGACCACAAAAATCACCCAATTAGTGCCGCCGAGTTCGCCCAACCGCTCGACGGGGCTCACAATTCCAAATTTTAACATTTTTCGCAACATATCACTCTGCCTACGACGCCCCTCGCTCGTTAGGCCTACTTTATACTTCGTCTCTCGGACGGCATTCACGGCTCGGATCTCTGCCCGGCCCCTCGTCAACAAGACGCAATCTCATAAAACTTTCACAATCTCCTAATGCAACGTATTTCACCGTCGCATACACCCAAGTCTAGCACAACGGCTACTCCCTAAGCCTATTCCTCTGCACGGCCCTCAGCCGGCTTCAAGTGACCGCCTCACTTTTTCACCAAGTGGTATTCATTATTATTATTATAATTTTGTACGTGGTATCGCCTCACGATCGAGTTCGTGGAATTTTCACTCACTCTACCGTGTCGGCACTAGTAGGCTTATCACCATTCGTACGCTCCCTGGCCATACGATAACGGATTTCCACATTATTTTTCCACTATCCTACAATAATCAGATACAGCCAACGTTTAATCGACCAACTACATAGTACTCACGTCAATGCTGTCTACACAAGCCGCCATTTTGTCTCGATCGTCTTCAATATCGTCGGCGGCCATTCGCTACCCAACGGGCGTCGCTTTCCCGCCTTTTTACGAAACCATCCACGAAACGCAGCATCCAACCTTGCTTGTAGTTGTCCGCTATTGTGTTCCACCAGAAGTTGTCGTTGTTCGCCCTTTTCTTTCTCAATAACAACGACGTCGCCGATCACACAACCGTTCAAGCTAACGGCAAGAAAAGAGTGGTTAGTAGAGAGGGCAGAACGGAGGGGATATAGGGGTGGAAGTGATGCAAATTTGCATGCATTTCCAAATGGAAATGACGCAAAACAACAGGCAACAAAGCACCGCAAGGCAGGGAAGGATCCCGAAGAGTAACACAGTTGAGGAAGGATGCTACGAATGAGAAATTGGTCTTTCAGAGATCGTTGAAAAGCTTCGAATTTTCTGTAATAGATGTCCAGAAAAGTTAGAAAATTGATAATGCTTGATTTAAAGCCCCACCCAACCTTCACGAATGTGAATTGTGTGGTACTCGCCATTTGGCTGGTAGACATTAAAATGCACTCGCCATTGTCCATTAGCTCCTCGCCACGTAGAAACAATTTTAGCAGTTGTGCTACTACTTAATGCTTAAATATTGTTTGCATTAATCCAACTCTCCAATCTACTAAAGTGGCTAGCAGCATTGTTGCATACTTGGTTGGAGAGCCTTTGTAATTCTGCACGCAACACCGCAAACCGCTTGTTTCTAGGTAATACGGTTCCCGAGATAATGATATATGATAATTTAAGCATTTGGGTTTGTTAATCAGTCGCCATTTTGGCGAGTAGCTTTAAAAAACCAAGTCGCCAACTGCTGAATTTTCCTCGCCGTTTGGCGAGTGGCGACCGACATTGGTGAAGGTTGCCCCCCCCCCCCCTATTTTTGCCAAATTAACTCTATAAGCCCCCTGGGTGTTTAATCCACAATTTACGGTTAACACATTTAATTACATACTGGTAATAGCCTACGATTTGGTTTATTGAAGTTAGCACTATATCTAGAATACTTGAACATATTAAAGCACAAATTAAAATATTTGCTACTACAATTTTGTTTCTGATCTGCTAATTCAATGGAACTTACAGATCAGACACAGGTATTTTTTTTCAAATTTCCCTGTCAACACTTTGTCTTTACTTTTATTTTCCACGAGAGTTCCAGGTTTAGTCTGAACCCTGTTAGTAAGCTTACAGATACGGAGTGATTTGGCACGATTTGGTTTGGTTAAACTAGACAATTACCCAATGGGAAGTTAAGAAAAATGTGAATCTGCACCTATGGACTGGTTCTAATGTTTGTATTTTTTGTTTGGTTTTCGGCTACTTTTACATTATTCTTTCATTTATTCCCTTGCTTACTACGAACTTTATATATATGGAATACTGAGGTGGCCGCAGAGAAAAAGAAAATTCCTCCTACGAATAGCCCTAGGCGCTAAACAGAGATTATAAAGTCTCTATGGCGCAAAGGCCTATTCGAGGGAGTTTTTACAACTCTCTTTTTGAGCTCTACTCATAGAGTCAAAACACTCGAGGCAACTCGCTTAAGTTTCGACTCCCCATTATAAGTCAGTCCGACATTCCTTTGCTTAGCGTCATGTAGTGTTGGGCGGTACCAGAAATTTTTCACACGGTGCCGGTACCAAGTTTTCTGCGGTACTTATGAATGAGGCGGTTCTGGTATATCTGTGCTAGACTATATGGTGCCAACGCCCAATTTTTAAGTAATGGAACATGGGAAGAAACCGGGCTCTCGTCCGAAGTTTTTTTTTTTTAATGGACTAAGAATTACCTGCTGAATGATGTTTTTCTCTTCCATTTTTGAGGCAAACGCACCGTTTGGCCGTGATAAAGGTCCAAAGTTAGCACTAAGCGAGGTAGGCCGTGACGTTATCTTTTGCTGGCAGGCAGGCTCGAAGCAGACGACGCCGCGCAGGAAAGCATGAAACTGGGCGAAAGTCCGACAAGTGGTACGCCAAACCCCAACCAGTTTATTACCTCAAGTGAAATGCCGAAGCCGGTTCTTAACCTAACCTAACCGACAATAAAAACCACACGAAACTGACAATAACAACCCACTTATCTAAATTGTTTACGGGAAAAAAATATCAGCTGGGAACATCTAAGAAAACAGGCACTCGTCCGGCAGCGCAAAGAGTGCGGCTTTCCCAGAAGCAGAATATTTTCTGCCAGTTTGCGACAAGCTTTTTACAAACTAAAAACGCTCTGCGGGAAGAGGGAGGTGTCTGCGGGTTGCAGGTATGGTGTGAAGGTGGAATTTTGCTTTGTGCAGAATTTTGAGTTAGGCCCATATTGGTTCATGAACAAGTTTCTTGCGAGAATTTTTTTGTCGACCTTTTGTAGGTTGTTTTTGCTAACAACTTGAGAACGACCGTACCTATCGCCATGACAATAGCACCATTCAAAAGCTCTCGAAAAACGGTTAAAATGGTGTATTTGAACGTCAAAATCGGTCAGTTTTTGGCAAAATTATATCAAAAAGAAGACCAAGTAAAACAAGTGCAGGATAAATCGTACTGCAACACTGCCAGCCGTACTGCGACGTAGCGTCGCGCAGATTCTGCTACAGGGGCGGCTTTAATTTCTGACGGCCAAACACAGCCTTTACCCCCAAAATTTTATGGGAAAATGTTGTTCAACTGATCATTTTACATCATTCTAGCCTAACAAGAGATCGATCGGTGAGGAGCCTTTATTCTTCCCATAAGCCACACTTTCTACAGAATATAGATTTAGTAATATAATTTATTGGTTATATAACAAATTGTATAGATTTATATATTTCATTGAATTGTACATAATTTTTTGGAGTTTGCGTGGTATATAATAAATTGTATAGATTTTTTTTTGGCAGTGGCTCCTTCCACGTCCACCGTGGCTCTCTTCCTTTAACGTCTCGTGGCTGATTGGACGCGAGCTTTGCGGGCGGAAATTAAACGCGCGACCTGTCTATAATCTTTTCCCGTCCAAACAACATTCGTCTCAGATTATAATATTGAGCAAGAAACTAGACGTGGATGGTTTGTGTTCCTGTCGAAAACAACTATAAACACAGACATGACTAGTATGTTCATGTGTTAATTGAATGAGAAAGAGTCCGGAAGTGATGGTCTGCATTCCTGTACAAGTGACAAATATTATCAAACTAATGATTATTATCTGTACATTTTGAGGCGTGGGGGGAGAGCGTGAAGATTTTTTTATATTGTTAGGGGTCGAGATTTCTTTCCAGGATCTTTCAAATGTGGTGGGGGAGGTAGGGAAGGGGGCGGGGAAAATTTAGCGGTCTAGAGTTCGAACACCCCCCCCCCCCCCCCCCATAAAAATAACTCTTAGGCTTTTATCGATCTACTAACGGAAATTCAGTTTAAAATTTAGACGTCAAAGTAGTTGAAAGTAGTTTAAAGAGACCAGGCCATGTTTTTAGTGTTAATAATTCGTTTGGACAGGAAAATAGACAATTAACGCCCAGTTTCATAGTCAATTTAAATTTAGACGAGAAAATATTAGCGCCACGTCCATGTTTTTACTGTTAATAATTTGTTTGGCCGGGAATGTAGACCATTCACGTCCATGTGAATAGATTGTTTATAGATTGTTTTCTAGATTTTTTTTTCAATCTTGTTTTTAGTAATTTGTTTTAGACTTGTAATTTGTTTGGACAGGCATATAGATCATTCACGTCCAGTTTCTTGTTCAATTTTATAAGCTGGAAAGTTTGTTGTTTGGACGGAAAAAGTGTGTAGTCAGGTCGCACTTTAAGGGTCATCACTAGTTAGCCCCACTGAT
>JAHWFP010241035.1:0-24580 GCA_023313725.1 Lithobius niger
GATTTTCCAACATGGCGGCTGTGTGAAGTCCACAATTTGTGGCAGTTCCCACCTTTTTTTAATGTTTTAACATTTTTATAATGAACAAGTCCGAATTACCGATCCGAAAATTAAGTATTCGTTGCCAAATTCATGTTCTTGCAAGTCTTCTATCCAGTCAGAGGGTACCTCTATAAACTACAGCAGCAACTCGTGAAAATTAATTTTTCAAGACCAATTGTATTTAGGCTACGATTCGCCAAAGAGCATTTACCAAAGTCAACTTTTCTTCAATTTTCGGCGCCCCTTCCCTTTCGGCGCCCGGGGCGGCTGCCCCCTTCGCCCCCCTCTTGCTCCTGCACTGATTGCCAGGGTCAGAGAGATACTCGTGAGTGGACATTTCACTGGCGATTTGTAGAAGCCCTACTGAAGCCCTCTCCAGACAGAAGAAAATTTCGTGCGAAGCGATACGTTACTACGTGCCTACAAGGTCAAAATTGCTGCACTCAAGGAGTAAGTGTGCAGTGTTTATTGATAGATTTTGACGTCTCTGGCAAACCACCCTGTGGCGCCATCTAGCCGCGAGCAACCAGTCTGGTTAGGGCTTTATACCACGAGCCACGGCTGTTTGCTGTGACGTCATCCTGAGTCAGCCACTGACGAACGAGAATAGTGGATACGCGCATCCCCTTCAGTTGCACCTCCTGGTTCATATTACTCTACGCCATGAAGCTGGAATTGCTCATTCAATCAGCGCATCCCCTTCACCGTTTGTTTATCCCTGCACCTTTTCTTTATATTTTCCACAAAATTGCAAAGATTTCGGCTGCATTGGGATTTATCTTCGACATAGTAAGCTATGCTTTTAGTTCTTGTAGAAATCCTTGAAGATCGTTGTTACTAAAACATCAGACCGCAAAGCACTTTGTTTTTTGGTTATTAACATAAAGCAACTAAAAGCATAATTTATCATGTTGCTCAACCTTTATTCTTACGCAATCCACGACAGCGTAAATGACTGATTATTTTGTACTTCGTTACAGTTCAGCTTTTAGTTCATCCAGGCTTTTACAATAAAAAGGACCATGGTTGTACCGTTAATAATAATAATAAAACACTTTTCCACACTGAACGTGGATGGTGGACGGAAGGGGTTTGGCCGCTGACACCGCACCAATGTTACAAAAAGGGAAAACAGAAGTGTCCAAAGTGACAATGGTTAAGTTGACCTTTTCAGGAATTTTGTAAGCGACTCGGTAAAGAGCTTACGACAGAAACCAGACTCAGTTTCCATACACACCGTTGCAGAACTTAAGGGCATTCCAAATTGGGACGACACGAACCGAGAAAAAGTTTTTCCTACAGTCCAGGCGTAAACTCTGTACAGCCAGTTTCCATGAGAGCCCACGTGTGCCATGAAGATTTGGAACCCTGTCGAAGAACGGAAGGTCCACTTGAATGAGCCAGTGTAAGATTTAATGGTACACTAATTTTTTATTCGCCACATTTTTCTATTTTGAGTACATATACTTATTTCTAAGGTTAAGTAATTATAGGTTATCACTTAGGTTGTCCTTTTTACATGTATAGTTGTTCTCTTTCAATTGAAAGGTAACATAAAGACCTTATTAATTAAGTAATTATATAATAGTTCAATTAACGCTTCCAATTTGTGGAGGAGAAGCTGGTGATGGCACGGGAATCAAAAGCTCCCACCAGCAATTAAAACTTACTTACCAATAGGTGGCGTTCCATACTGCCACTCTTTCCTAATCTAGTGTGTTGTATAGCCATAGGTGATGTATTGTCAATAAACACTGGCTGTCCTGTTCAGCATTGTCTCTTCAGCCAATCTAGTTGCCTAGTGCGGATCTCCTCTCTTACGGTAGTTTCAATTCAGTTATGTAAGCCTAACAGAGACCCTGCTCCTTAGGGGCTTCCGTATCAATAGTGCTTTTGGTCTCAGAGCTGTGCTAGAGCTCACCATCTCTTTTCTGCCTGGCAACAAGGTCCTCAGGCCCCTCTTGCCGTAATCCTACAAATTCTCGTGCGATCCCGTTTTCGTCATTGTGCAATGGAAAATTTTGATGGAAAAGTGAAGGGATTATAAGGTCTGCGACACAAAACGGAAAGACGAAAAATGAGTTAATGAAATGGATAGAATAATCGTAAGATTTGTATTCGGAAAGAGCTAACAAAAAAAAAATCAATAATTCGGGCTGTTACGCCCGACAATTGACACGACTGAATGCGGGATTTACGTAGATTAAAAAAAACAATTCCCTGTTAAAAAGAAATGGCCTGTTCCCATGCTGAAGATAGTATTTACCATTGAAACAGAACTTTCTTATAATGCTCTTATGAATACCAACGTAGTTTCTGTTACTCTTCCGTGGCACTTTTGGTGAACATTCAGGCGACAATGTACGGTAGCCCCATTAGACCTTGTCCCCAATAAGGAGGGGGAAGGGGGGCGGACGCCTTATAACAAAATCCCTCTTAAGACCTGTTCTTACGGTAGTGTGAGAGGATACCAGCTTCTTAAAGCATCTAAGACTGGTTCTTCTTAGACAATTCATCGGCATTCTACAGTTAAGAGGTTTTCCGGTTTGAAGTTAGGCGAGTGCATTCCGTTACGAGAATTCCTTATGCGTAAATTAAATTTTTTTTTTAATATCTGTTTCTTTATGCTGTTAAAAGTGTAATACCTGTCAATTTTTTGCATTGTTGTCTCAACGATGCTTCCTTGCCTTGAAATTTCAAAGATCGGCGGCCGCCTCCGTACCCAATCACGCATGTGCAATTCTCCCTATGTAAGAGAAGAGGCCGGTGAGTTTGGCATCTCTTTGTCTCAAGCTGCCCTCGCGGCTTCGTCTGCTTGTTTTTTGTCCATGTAATGAAGTTATCGTAGCTCCCTCCCGTTGTTTCCCGGGAACGACCAACGCTTGAACACCTTCACGTCGGCTGGGGCGACCGCTAGGCACTGATTGTGGAATTCAGTCGGGATGTCTATGTCGTCCCTTCGCGACATCTTCTTTCCGTCATTCTCACTTCGCGACATTGTTTTTCCCATGAACGTCTCGTCCTTTGCCATCTTTTTATCATCACTCGGCTCCTGATGCTTTTCCTCGCCACCAGTCCATGCCGACCGCTGGACGACCGGGTTACCGGGGCGCTCATGTCGTAGCTGCCTCTCTTTCATGCTGTCTTCCTGCAGGAACCAACAACCTTCGCGACACTGGCTTTCGCCGAAAACAGCGCAGCTCATAGCGCCTTTTCAGTCATCTCCGGCTCCTGATACTTCCTCGACGCAAGCCCCCATCGACCGTTGAACGTCCGGTAAATCCGGGACGTCCATGTCGCGAATGACGAAAACCTCCCTTTTCTTCTAGCCGACAACATCTCGACCGATGACACCTTCAATCATCGCTCTGGCTTAATGCAAATCTCCCTGCCTTCCATCAATGTCGACCGCTGGGCGTCCGGCTTATACCGGGTCGCTCATGTCGCGAAAGAGATCAAGCCCTTCACCTGCCCTTCGCGACACTTACGGACACACTATTCCGTCTCGGGGTGTCGCCGACAACGTTTCGACCCACAGATCCTGTCAATCTTCACCCGGCCTTTGATGGTGAAATCCCACGCCGCACGGCCACGTCGACTGCCAGGAGTCCAGCTTCAGCCATGCTATTTTTGTTATATAAAACAACGAACTCTTCTCCATGCTGCTTGCCCTTCGCGACTTCGGCCTGCACCAAAGTCCAGCCACAATTGAATCACTAGCCCAACGCACTGCCTAGTTCATCTTCTTCTCCTCATCACGACATCTTTCTCCACCTCTGATGTTCCCGCCTCCCGTCCACACCAACCGTGGAACATCCCACCAAAAAAAAAACTCCATCACTCTGGTCCTACTTTCACCTGTCGCTTCACGAAGACCAATCTCCGTTTCCGAATTATCCACCCCTTTTGCAACATCACGACCGACGGTTTTCAACTCTCGGCACCCTTCACCTTGGCACGGTTTGAGTGCCATGCCTCTAGCTGCCCCGTTTTCTGCCTTCAACGACCACAAACGACCACAATCAAATCAACGTAGTTCGAGTCGTCCTTGTCGCGAAAGGCGTAAACATCTCACCAATCCATCAACCCTGCAATTAGGGATTGTACCGGATGCTCGGCCACAGGATACGATAGCTCCAAGCTTTTCCTACATGGATCGTCTTCTCCACCACTCGTTCTCAAAAAAAAAACACTCTTAAAAAGGGAAAGGGATCTTGGGAACAAGTCCTATTCCGCAGGCCCGGAATTATTCAAGCTCTTCAAGCAAGGGATCTACTCCCGTGCCCCAGCCAGACCATCTCACTAGTACGAGCTTCTGTCCACACATACCACGCTAGCATCAAGAGTCTCTCCTCCGTCGCCTTCCATTTCCAGGTGGCCCCTTTTCGTTACCACCATCTCATCAATGCACAGCGGCGCTCATCGCGAAGGTTGAGCCTCGCTTTGGGATAGACGACTTTCGTTTCCGTTTCCGGCACGTCGTATTTTCCCACCTTTCGACGGTCTCGCACTGTTTTTTTTTTTTTTTGTCTTCTACATAGCACCCTTCCCAGCCAACTTGTTCTTATTGGAATTCTGCAATCAACATTTCTATTCACCGCCATGGTAAAAGTTCACCACGCAAAAACCTTCTCTGACGAAGAAGACCCTTATTTTGGCCGAATTCCCGTTATTAAAGACCCAGGATCTTGCAGATGCCCAGGAAACAAACGGAAAGACAGATTGGACCCCACACGAACGTTTGTCAATACCATCGCCGATGTGAATATTACGACGCACCATGCAACATTTGTGTCACCATTCCATTAGACATTATGCTTCAGCTAAAAGCAAGTGCCAGAGACTAGAACGTGCACACTCCTCCAAAAACTTCAAGACATGACTCCAACTGAAAACACTGTGTCATCAACAGCAGGGAATCCATCTCTTCCCCCACCCCCTGTGAAGAAACTCAAACCGTCCACAGATGCATCGCCACTCCTGATGTCTGTGCTTAAGAAAACGACGCCAAAATCGAGCTCTCACCCCCCAAAGTGCATTCGAACCCCCGCACCATGTACGACAGCAGCAATGCCGGGGAAAAACTAGCACCCCAATTCCTCCGCTTCAACCCCACTGTCGCAAGCATCCTGGTTGTTTTCTCCGGTTGATCTTTCATCGGCTTCTCCGACATCTTCTGCGCCTCAAGAAGGTCCTTCGTCTCCTTTCCAATCCGAAGATCAGGGAAACGAAACAACCACCCCAACAACCTTAGGTAGTTCTCCCCAAAGGGACCATCACGACCAACAGGATGACAGCCCTTCCTCGTCCATTGGAGGTGAGCAGCTGGTGGACCCCTTCTTTCCCCCCTTCTCGGAAGACTTGGTTGCCGCAACACCCCATTCTCCAGCAACAAGACGTGATCACGAGGATTCTCCTACCGAAGTGTTAGTCCAACCCGAACATTCGGACACCTCCGTTTTTCAAACCCAAGATTCGAGTCCCAACTCATCCGAAAGAAACCAAAGACATTCCGACACCGCCCTCACCACAAATCCCATTATATGGCTTGGACAGTGAGAAAAAACCTGAACTTGACTATACATGGTTGTTCAACACCCTAAAGCATAAACTTCGTTTAAACAAACGTGCTAAAGCACAATTTGCTGAGAACTTCGAGAACAACAAGCCACTCTTAGACTCGTTCCACTCTCATCTAAAGACACAAGACAACCTCATCGCTTCACTTCAAACCCAAAACTCCCAATCTCCAAGCATCAAACATTAAACTCCTAGAGAAATCCGCAAGCCACATTATAAACGAAGCCCTCTCGAAACAGCCTACCACCCCACACCAAGGGCTCAACGAACTCATTTCTTTCGCTCCATGGTCACCATTCCTTATCACTTTTTCACGTCCTACAAAATCGTCCTACAAAGCTCCAAGTTGCTTCATGCACCCACTTCTTTCAATCAATCCATCCGACCCGAGAGTCCAACCAACAACCCTTCCCTCAAGGCCGTAGTCGTTCCAGCTCGACCTGAAATCCCACAAGATCACACAAAACAGACCACTTTGACCTCATCTTACACAATCAAATCTCCAAAACCTGGGATAACTTATCCACAGCAACCATAGACAACTCAGTGCACGCATTCTCGCTTTGGCAGTTCGACAATGCTTCTTCATTTCTACCTCTACATCCAAATCGCACCCAAATCTCCAATCACCAGACCACGGATCTTCCTTGCGACTTCTGTCGCCACAAAGCAAAGGGCTACCATTATGGTATACGTAATAACCCCACCACCATGTAGTTCAAAACAGGCTCGCCGGTTTACATCTTGAAGAACCCGTCTCTTCATGTACTTCAAAAAAAAAAAAAGAAGAAGTAAAACATCACCAGGAAAAACACTCTCTTGGACTAATCCCTCTCCCAGCGCCCCAACCTAATCTTGGGACCCTCGGGAAAGAAAAAACCTACTTCTGGATCAGTGCCACTCCCAGCGCCTCAACCTGAACCACCCTCACTTGGGACCCTAGGAAGGACACATTCCCAACCTGATGTAAACCGGCAACTCCTTTCACAGCCCACAAAACCTTTGAAATCTTCATCAAAATCCTGGGAAGACATTTATGTTCATTAACTGTCAATTCCAAACAAGGAACCCTAAAAAAAAAAAGAGAGAACAGCCCTCCACTCATTCCTCCACCATTAAAATTTTCGGTCAGCACCCGTTCCACCCACTACACAAGAGGAAAACGAAAAATTAAGAAGACTTGTCAATCTGCACCCGTAACCAAGACGATCAAACCCACCATCCAAAGTTCTTCTCTTCCACAACCTGAAAAAAAGAAGAGGAAGATGTTCTCCAACCCATCATTCCAAAGAACAGGGGAAAATCGAGGGTATGACCCTTTTTTTCTTACCTTAACATCTGAATTGTGGTAACCATGAAATCCCTGTAAAATGCACTACAACACTTCATGCAACCACCACGCCAACAGCCACCTCCAACAGTACCCCAGGGACTCGCTCAAAGGTGCCCACCACCAAATTTGACGAGGTCGCCCTGTCAATGCAAAAAATTGACAGATATTGCACTTTTAGATATGGCATAAAGAAAGAACATTTTGCCGACCAGGCCGGCTAAAAATGGTTTCTTTTGCTGAAAAAGTGCAATACCGAAGGGCCCACCCTATCTCCTCTCTTGAGTTACCCTTTGACGATCTTGAGACAAAGAGATGCCAAACTCACCGGCCTCTTCTCTTAAATAGGGAGAATCGCGCGATTGGGTACGGAGGCAGCCGTCGATCTTTGAAATCTCAAGGCAAGGAAGCATCGTTGGGACAACAATGCAAAAAATTGACAGGTATTGCATTTTTTCAGCAAAAGAAACCATTTTTAGCCGGCCTGGCTGGGGGACCGGCAAAATTTTCTGTTTTTTATATATGTTTTTGTTGTTGTTGGCTTTGTGTTTATCATTTAAATTTTTCATTGAAACAATTATGTTGTAGTTGCTGTAACAACGCTTCGCACAAACGTTTTCACGATTTTGCTGTGTAGTGATTTTGCGTGTGTAAAGCAGAGAAGCCAAAACTGCCTTCATGCAATTTTAAGTGTATGTTTCGTTCCTTTGATAATGAGCTGGTGTCATCTCGAAACGTCGGGTAGTGTTGATATTGCGTATTTTTGGCCTCTGCTCAGTTTCAGTGCTTACATTTTCCTTATCCGTAATGATTTTGCGGGCTAAACACTCGTTTCACAACTCACTACTGTTTGTTTACTTTGAAATTACCTTCATTTCAACTTTTACAATAATGATTACACAATGTTTCACAATGTTAGGCTACACAATGTTTCATGAGACGGTGCTATTTACTAGGTAAGAACAATGCATTTCAACAACACCTAGCAATGATTTAGAGAATTATTGGGACTCGAAGGTCAATACGTAGGACCCTATAAACCCTATAAATTCTTGGTAGGAGCCACCAAACTATTCTTGACCACCAAACTATTCCTGATCATGTCCTGTGGTACAGAGTTACCGTGATTTAGAAATTATTGGCCACATACTTATTTAATTTTGAGTGGAAGAAGAACTTTTAGATAGGCCAAGAAGTTCGCAAATTGACGTACAAACGATAGATATGAACTAAAAAAAAAAAAAAAAAAAAAAATTAAAACAAAACCAAAAACTGATAAAGGGGCAACTAAGTTGAGAACGGTTCGGCCTCCCAACGGAGTGATATGAAATAAAATTACTAACAAAAACGTCAAGTGTGCCGTAAAAAAAAGGGGTTATATGATTGAAGTTTCATTTTACTTGTTAAAATGTACACGGATAAAAATTGGTGATTTTTAATTGAAATAATCAAATGTACAATTCAGAAAATTGCATCTGTTTAAGTGCTGTTGTGCTTTACGTAACGTATATGATTTGGTAAAGCACAACATCACTTAAACAGATGCAATTTTCTGAATTGTACATTTGATTATTTCAATTAAAAATCACCAATTTTTATCCGTGTAATTTTAACAAGTAAAATGGAACTTCAATCATATAACCCCTTTTTAACGGCACACTTGACATTTTTGTTTGTAATCCGTGTACCTTTTTTACGGCTATGGTGTCGCGCTGCAAACGTTTATGCTTTCAGTCGATTGTTGCATGCACGAAGGATGGATCTGGAATTTGCTGAGTGACATTGTTCCCTAAATACAATGGTTAAGAAAATGTAAAACAATCAAAATGATCGTTTAGGGTCCCGTAACTCCGGAATGGATCGACCAATTGAAAAAGTTGTCCCTGTAAGGTTGAAGCCCAGGAAAATTTCTGGCTCAGATCATGTTTCAGATTTTAGGTAGGTGCAGTAGTTTTTTTCTGAAACCGTGTCAGCCAAGAAGAACAAGAACAACAACAACAAGAAGTGAACAGTTTTCAAATTTACGTGTGGCTTCCTACGTTTACTCTTGCACGGAATTGCATAAAAGTTGGTGTAAAGTTTGGAAAAGTTGCTATCTACTATCTGGCCAAGTTTGGTCGAAATATATTGAATAGAAACGGAGAAATTAATAGTTTTAGTTTTGCTGGAGAGAGGACTTCAATCATATATACATAATTATATACACGGCTATCGCCGTGTATGATATTGGAAAAATGGCCACTCAAGCTCTCGTTGATGTGCAGGTTAGTTGAGTTGAGTATTAATTTTAGTTTTAACTGGCTTGCGTTTGTTTCCACATTTAGTTTCTGTTTCGTTAGTTGCAGTTTCTTTCTGCATCCCATAGTAAAGGTGTAAAGACATTCTAATTTTTATCTGCCGTTTTAACTTCGTGAGCTTTTCACTTGGAGAAAAGTACGTTAGAGAGTAGGAGAATTTATTCATGCAACATAGAGTAGAGAGTTCAAGTTACCATAGCAACCAAAAATGTTGAAAATATTAGACACAGCTATGTTACGGCCATGTTTCGTGTTGTGGTATAAACACGTCTGCTGTATACTTTTGTTTGATACATACAAACAGCTTCATCATGCTTTGGTCATAGACTGCTTTGATCGGTTTTAGACTAATTCAACAAGGTAAACAATACTTTTTGCGGCTTTCAAGCCATATGGCAAATGTCATTCCAATCCGACCATTCGTTTGGGCTTCACCCCTTGAGCTTTTAATAATAATAATTTAAAAAAAAATATTATATGTCAAACACGAAGCTTCGAGAAAGTATTCATCGAAATAAATATATATTTTTTTAAAGCGAGAATTGCCACGGCGGCGGCTGATTCTGATTCTGCTTCTGCTTCTATTCTTAAAACGAAAATAACATTACCTGTAAATTTTAAAATTTTTATACTCAAATGCTTTTTCCCTCTAGAGATCAAATTGAATTACCTAATCACCAGCTCGCTAACCCCGAAGTGCGGTCCTGCATTTCCCTACTAACAATACAACAGCGATTAATACGCAATTTAGTAATTTTTTATTCCTCTCAATACGTCCCCATGGGATGGTGATTAAAGAGGGGAGGTACGGTGAGTACAGGTAATGTATATTTTCGTATTAAGTAATAGAAACAGAACTAGGAGCCACTGCGGCTTCCTGTAAATTTTAGCATTTACAGTGGACCTCGTCAAAATGGCGGTGGGCACAACCTGACGGAGTCAGGAGTTGGTTCACCCAATAACTCACAGACTTTAGCACTTTAATTCAAACTAATTTAAAACAGAATTCAGGATATCGATTCAGATTTGGTGGCCCTGAAGAGAGATGTTTGTATGAGTTCTTCTTGAGTGCGTGGGGGAAGGGTTGCACGAGACTTTTGGCGGTGATGATTGTCCAGGGTTGTGAAGTCTATCAGCATGGGTGGTCATGTCCCTGAAGTAGTGCGATGAAGACAGAAGTATTTCTCCATGATGCAGCTTGTAGGATTTTGGAATGGGGATGCCATTGTGGAAGGCCCAAGAAGTCGAGATGGTGCTCAGCTCGTGTGCTGTGACTCTGATGCTGTTGTCATGGCAATTGATGTCCGAAGCTTCGTAGGCGTTAACCATTGCAGTTTTGATCCAATTTGCATTCATTGAGGATGAAGTCTCGCCGAAATTCTTTTTGAATGGCAGGAAAAGTTGTTTTCTGCCTTTACTCACTTCGTTAATTTCGGTTCGTTCGAGGTAAAAAATCTTAAAGCTCGGACCAAGCAGAGAAGTCTTTCAAACTCGTCTTCCGTGATTAGGGAGAGAGCAGGAATGATTATAGGTTTCGTTGGTTCGTTAGGTTTCCGAGTTTTAGCTCTGAACGAATCTTTAAAGATTCGTTCAATGAGACGGCCCCTTGTAGTCTTCTTGAAAAACCAAGTAAGCTGGGTCCGTTGAACGGGCTTGCACTTCGCTGCATCATAAGCTTAAAGCCAGTGCTATGAAGAAGACCGTTTTCCTGGTTAGGGAACGTTCCAGTATGACGTCATCACAATACTGGCAATTCCCCCCCTCGTCACCCCCTCCAGTATTACGTCATTCTTAACTTCATCCCTACTACTAACCCCCCCCCCCCCCAAGGTAAATAATAAAGCAGTGGCGACGGTATAGGGGGCATGGGTGGGCAATGCCCGCTAATATTTTTCCGTGTTCCCCCATTTCACCCCCTCCTTGGGAATTTTAAAGCTTCTGCGTTTGCCAAAATGGCAAGTACCTTCAAAGAAAATGAGGCATTTTTCAAGGCCTCTATTGAATTCTAACCTACAATGCCTCAATTCTCTCCCCCCCCCCCCCACAAAGATTAAGTAGGGTATTCACTGAAGTGTGTTAGTGAAACTTGGCGTCATTCTTATTTTGCTTTGATTATGTTTTATAGAAACGCTGTAGCAACAATGTTTCATTGTGTCGCATCTACATTATAGTCCAGTCATTTTTCTTATATGTTAGACTGCCTGAGCGGGGAATTCAACGCACGACCTTTGAAACCAAAGACCGAGTTCCTACCGATGAGCCATACTAACACGGCCCCAGTCTAACCATGCAAACTTTATTTCAAACATATCTGCATGTAAAGCTACAAAAACTACTAAAAAATACTTTCTTGTTTTTGCCGATGAACGTGAAAGATGGCTAATTCTTAAACTGCGGGAAAAGAAAACATAAGGCGGCCTTGGAACCCATGCCTAGGAGGTTATGATTGAGAAGTCTCACTTTACGTAAGTGAAAGTTAGCCTGCGTCGGAAGACGACTTCCTGCGCCTACGCTGGCGACTTTGCAAACCCCAATCCCACCGTTGTGGAACTGAGCTGCAACTACGTTTGTAGCCGATGAAAATTAAATAGCAAAAGTTTGCTCACGCGAGCCGAACGAACAAGAAATTGCTGTTATGAGCCAGAAACCTCTATGGCATTCCTGAACAAATCCTCTATAACCAGAGAAGGAAGAAAAAACAGACATACTGTTAAACGTTGCCACTTAAAGACGAAACCAACTCGCAACTATTACCATAGAACAGGCGAAACAAAAACTAATGCGTGGCACTGGATGGGCCAAACAAGCTTCGAACATTGCCACTGAACAGGCAAAACAAGAACTGAACTAAACCTCGAAAAAAGCATTGCTTAAGAAAAACCTGAAACATCAACTACTAAGGGCCCCCGCGCACGCGGCGGCCAAGCCGCGCGGCCAGGTTGCTGCTGCCAATGAGAATGCTTACGGTATAGGTAGCAGCGCGCACTTGGCCACAGTGGCCAAACAGTGGTGGCGGCCACTGAGATCCCGAGCGGCGTGCAGGCGACCACAGGGCGACCATACTTACTCCGTGTTCATTTTTCACCACGTGATCGAGAATTTCAATGAAAAACGGACGTGGCCGTGCGGCACGTCGCCGTATTTTTTGGCGCCACCTGGCCGCCCAGTGCGCGGGAGCTCTAAACGATTGACACACTCCACACACTATAAAATTAAGTTAATTCTGAAAGCCCAAAATTCAGTTGATTGTGAGAAAAAAAAATCCTTCTAGGAAAAAACGTCGCAGTAAATATTGCTCTTTATGAGCACACCAAATTTCAAATTGCCATAACGCAACCCAAACGTCAAAGCAAAGTGTTCCCCACTGCTAAACCACACCCGAAATTCGAAAATTAACTTAAAAAAGTTAAATTGTGCCTTAAATAAAAAATCGTTCTTAGTAAAAACTTTTTTATTCAACTCCATAAGTTCAAAAACCCAAAAATCCAAAATAGGCCTAAATTAGGCTTAACGTTTTAAACCCTAAAAACGGATTCCCAAGACACTTCTGCATACGCCCACCAAATTTGAGCAAGATCTGAACACGTCAGGAGGCCTAATGAAACGACGGAACTTACAGCCCGGGTTTAGCCATTGCTTGGCTTACCCACGTTTCACCTTAAGCCTCAAAACAAAAACCTAAAGGCCCTAACTGACTCCCAAAAAAATGAAACCCTGAAGTGGACCTAACAAAATTCGAAACAAGCAAAAAACCAAAAATGAACTCAACCAGCCTTATCCCGTTAAGGAAAACCCAAAGGACACTCCCGTGAAGAAAAAAACCCAAAGAAAACCTCCCGAGTTTCGGCACCACGACGAAAAATCAGGGCCGGATTAAGCCTCATTGACCGAGGGTACACGTAGGTTTCTTACGTCGCTTTATCTTACCTCGCTTTACCTTACGTCGACTTGAACTCACATCGCTTTAGGAGAGAGGTGGTTACACGGAGGTTGTAGTTGGAGTGGGTTAAAACGACAGGGGGGGTTCCTGCGTCGCGATTATCTAATCCCCCCATCAAGTAAACCCCTCTTTATTGCGAAGTCCCCATTCAGCCAGCTGGCTTTCGACTTCGTTTTAACGAAGTGACAGGTTGCCGTCCTAGTTTCGTGACGTTTCAACGCGCTCATTTCAACCAATCAAAGGGAAGCTATCCTTAGAGCGACGTAGAAAATGGGTTTTAGGTGGGTACACGTAGGTTGTTAAAGCGCTTCAACTCCTTATGTCGACGTATCGAGGTGGTTTGAGATAAATCGACTTGAAATGGTTTTAGGTGGGTACACGGAGGTTCTTAAAGCGCTCTAAGCACTACATCGATGTAAGCTACGTCGACGTAAGATGAAGCGACGTAAGAAACCTACGTGTACCCTCGGTCATAGAGGCCTGGTGCTTAAGATTTATTGTAGCCCTCTTTCCGACCCCTCCCCCTCCAGTCCGCAATAAGTAAGTTTCCTTTTTTTTTTAACAATAATTTCTTTTGTGAAAACAGTAAAAGTGATTTTTTTTTTATTTGAAATAGTTCCTTATTTTATTTTTCCCGTGACCGTGAGGTACCCTTGAGGCTCTTTTTAGGTCTGTGGCCCGAAGCACCCCACTTAATCCGGCCCTGCGAAAAATAACTTAAGTGGGAGAGCAAAAAATTAGACTCGGAAGCTGGGAACTTTAGGGTTAACTTAGATTAGGGAAAAGAGGCTTGTTTTAAGTTGGGGGGGGGGGGGTCACATTTAGGCTACAGGGTGCTAACCAAATTTGGGCCTACTAAAGGCCTAACTGCCAAAATCCCCCCTAACCAGGAGACCTAGCATGGGTCGAACGGACCAGCCAGTTGTCTGGACTGAAGGCAGACTGATTTTGCATGCTGGCTCCTTTGCTTAAATACATTTTCGTAACCCCTGCCAACCGCGAAATAACAAGGATATTATGGGAAATGGTAACTTCTAGAAGGTTCTAGAGGCATGAACCGGCAATAAAATTACTTTACATGGATAATGCCCACTAATGTAAGATTACACACAGATTGGCCATTGGACCCAGTAAACTTGTAAGTAAACAAGATTTGCGTCACTGCGGGCAATGGCATTGGGCGATTAAGTAATAGATATCCGTGAAGTAGACCGGGTTATCCGGAAATAATTGATTGTCTGCGAGAAACGGAACAATCCAAAGATCGAGGGGTTGCGAAATCGGAGCGCGCTCGTCCAGAAACTAAAACAAATGATCGGTCTTGTAAGCGTGGAGGGGGAAGAGGGGGACCGGAGATGGCTTTTTTTTACGCGGAGTGGAAGGATGCATTGATGACAAGACACTTTTTTTTACTAATTTACTACCAAACCGGTAAAAAGGCAAATAAAATTAAAAGGTCATCATTTGTTTCCCTCGGTAACGAAATAAGGGTGGGTATGGATTGAAACGTAAAACGGAAATAAACACCTTTAATTGTTTCTATCCAGCCAAAAATTTTAAAATAACTAATGTTAAGCCCTGGAACACGCTAAGCTTTAAATCCTGGGAACAACAAATTGTGTAATAGTACAACCGTGTGTTGATGCAGCAACACATTAAAAATTTTAAGCTTCGCAGCGCACGCACTTATGAAAACAACGAAAACGGAATTACGAATTAACGACTTTATCCAGAACACAAAATTTAATTAATAAAGAACACAGCTCAATACAGTTGCCACGTTGATTAAACAAGTCACTAAAATAATAATTTGATTGTTTCATTTCGTTTTAAACTACCAAAAAGTGAAGCTGATTTTTGTGTGGAACACAACTGCTAATAAATTCGTACAGCTTAAACTGAATGTCGTAAATAATAAACAACCATAGGCATCGAACGATAAATGCGTAGATGTTGAGCAACGGTTTACGCTTACGTCTGTTGCGGCTAGCAGCCGACTATTTCCTCGATCGCGCTTATAGTATGGAGGATATACATAAAATTATGCATTTTTATCATAAAAGCATGAAACTTGGCAGGAATGTTGTTTACATCAAATTAAGACTTTTAAGTGTTGTAGGCATTCTCCTAAATTGATATGACCCGCCATATTGGAAAATGGCGGCCGAATAGTATAAACCTGTTCATTTTTATCATAAAAGCGTGAAACTTGGCAGGAATGTTGTTTACTTAGAATTATTAAGAATTTCAGTGTTGTAGACATTCTTCTCAATCGCTATGAGCCGCCATATTGGAAAATGGCGCCCAAATTACTTGTTTTCCATAACTCTGAAAAACAGCCCGAAATGGACATGTTTAAGATTTTCTGAAAAGTGGCGATCTATTCTTTCCATCAATCCTAACAGAAATTGTTTAACTTAGATGGCGTCCGTCCTACACCCAGTTAAAGGTGAAGAGATAATGGCGTAAGTGGCGAAAACACATGATAATTATTCGAATTCAAATTGCTCTTGCGAGCCCGCTAAATAGCCCGAAATGCACATGGTTAGAATTTTTTGAAATGTATGGATCTTCTCTTTCCTTCAATCATAACCGAAATTCTTTAGCTTAGATAAGAATACAAATATGAGTATTACAATGGTACTTTGAAATTGAAACTGGCCGCTACACCAATTACAGCTACACATTTAAACGGGTGTAGGACAGTTCCTATCTAAGCGAAACAATTTTCGGTTATGATTGATGGAAAGAATAGATCACCACCTTTCAGAAAAGCCTAAGCATGTCAATTTCAGGCTAGTAGAAGGCTTGCAAGAGCACTTTGAATTCAAAAATCACCATTCGCTTTCGCCGCTATGCCATTACCTCTTCACCTTTAAATGAGTGTAGGACAATTCTTATCTAAGTTAAATAATTTATGTTAGAACTAATGGAAAGAATACATCCCCACCTTTCAGAAAATTCTAAGCATATTCACTTTGGGCTATTAGAGGGCTCGCAAGACCACTTTGAATTCGAAAATCAACATACGCTTTCCTGTTATGTCTTTACCTCTTCACCTTTAATGGGTGCAGAACGGTCTCTATCTAAGTTAAACAATTTCGGTAAGGATTGGTGGAAAGAATAGATCGCCACCTTTCAGAAAATCCTAAGCATGTCCATTTCGGGCTATCAGAAGGCTCGCAAGAGCACTTTGAATTCTAAAATCACCATACGCTTTCACCGCTATGCCGTTACCTCTTCGCCTTTCAGTAGGTGTAGGACGGTCCCTACCTAAGGTAAAAAAATTCGGTTAGCTTTGATGAAAAGAATAGATTCCACCCTTTCAGGAAATTCGACGCACGACCATTTCCAGCTAGTAAAGGGCTCGCAAGAGCACTTAGAACACGAAAATCACTATAACAACCAATTGAAAAAGGAGCGTCCGTGTGAATTAAGGGTGATAATAATTTAAATACGATTGTGTGGTTCAAGGGTTGCTCTTACGTAAAGATGTATAATCTCTTTCCTGTCCAGAATTGTATGTTGAACGTCTTTGCTTCACTTTATGCTTTTGATTTGTTGATGGTGAAGGCGTTACAGCCAGAAACCGTTTGGGAGAGAGTAAGTCATCCCCTCCCCCACTCCCTCAGAGGCGGGGGGGGGGGTTGAACTTGCTATCATATACCATTTTTTCCAGTTACCCTTCATGTGCATCCAGACCAAACTTAACGCTTTTCATAAAAAGTGAACAATTCCTATAAAAAAAACTATTATTTACATTGCGGCATATTTTTTTTTTTTTTTTTTTTTTTATTATTATTAAAGAAAGAAAGATGCCACGAAGTGAGCAAACACTTATTAGTGGCAACATTACAATACAATCCATCAACAAAATAATATACATTTCTAGCAATTTAAAAAAAAAAAAACCATCAGAACCATAAACTATATTGCATAATTTGGTACTTCTCCTTTCTAGTACCTTATAGCCCTCTTTATACAGTTCTCTTCAAAAAAGTATGTCAGAAACGATCATTTTAGCCATTTTTCAATTTTATTTTTAAACCCTATACAACTTCTCAACAAATTAACTCTGAATCAAAAACCCCTCAATTCATTTATTTATCCCCATCAATATAATTAATCCAGTAGTTTTTCATTTTTTGCTTAAGTTCATTATATCCTTTAATTGTTTTTAATGTGTTTGGTATTTTATTGAAGTTTTTCACAGAATTATATACAGTCGTCATTTTTCCGTATTTATTAGACCATAAAGGTAGGAATAAATGGTCTTTTCTAAGTTTCGATTTCGCTTTTTGATTTTGAAGTAAATTTGTTAATGGAAAAAAATTTCTTATTGTTATCGTATAATTGCACAGATTTTTTACATTAAGTATTTTATGTCTATCTCTGATTTCCTTCACGTTATTATTTTGAAACAATACTTTTAGTACTTTATTCTGTAATTTTTGTAATTTATTCAACATGTAATTGCTTGCATTACTGTAGATTTCGCAGGCATACAGCAAATTTGCTTCAATCCACGCTGTGTAAATTAGTTTTATACTATATACTATGCATTCATAATGATTCATTCATACCACTTCCAGTACTTACTTCCGGTTGTGTTTAGTATATCATTGGAAAGGAAATAAAGGCAAGAGGAACAATAAAGGCAGGGGATGTAATATCGCTAACTGTGAGAGGGAATTCAAAGTACCATATTCAAATGCCATTTTGAAAAGCAAATGGCGTCTTTTTACTAATACTTTAGTATCACTTCCGGTAGTTACTTCCGGTTATGTTTGGTATCATTGGAAAGGATATCTCAAGAAGAACAATAAAGGATGAGTGTATTTTTCTAACTGTGAAAGGGAATTCAGTGTTTCAATAAATAACATTGAAAGTCTTGAATTCGGCAAATGGCGTGTTTCCATTAATTCGTATTTTGGTATAATTTTGATATGTTATTTACAATTGCTTTTAAGGGCGAATGCTGTTGGTTTCATCTTTGTACTAATTACTGCAAAGTAAAATCACAAATTCAGGGGCCTATTAAGCCATAAGTAAGCAAGTCGTATAATAAAAAAATATTCAGACCGTATAACTCACTGTAACAGTAGTTACAATTAAGATGAAAAGTTATTTCAGTTAATTTGGTAAAAAAAAAATGAATTACGAACAACAAGAAAAAAAAAAGAAAAGTTAAATCCGTTGATTCGTTCAGGACTTACGAGAAAAAAAACTTAATTTGACTGCCATTTTGGCTGCCCATTTCCAATATGGCGGCTCATAGTAATTCAGGAGAATGGCTTCAATGCTTAAAATTCTTAATTTAATGTAAACAACATTCCTGTCAAGTTTCATGCGGTTATGATGAAACTGCACAATTTTAGACTATTGGCTGCCATTTTCCAAAATGACGGCTCATAGCAATGCAGGAGAATGCCTATAACGTTTAAAATTCTTAATTTTATGTAAACAACATTCCTGTCAAGTTTCATGTTTTTACGATGAAAATTCACAATTTTAGACTATTTAAATAAATAAATAAATATAAATAAATAAGAATTTGACCTATAATGGTCAGGAGAACGGAAGGGCTGGGGCCACTGACACCGATCCTGCAGAAAGAAACGGGGGGAAAAGGGGAAATGTTTAAGTTTGGTAATTTCTTTTTAAAAACTTATCAAGTGGATGTTCATCCAAGCGACGCTTAAATTCACCAACTGAGGGCGAATTGACAAAAGCTTCTGGAAGAGAATTCCAAGGTCCTATTACCCGAGACGCAAAGAAAAACTTTCTGCAGTCCGTCCGTGGAATGGGCATGCTCAATTTAAGGGAATGGCCGCGAGTTTTACTGTTACAGGCCAGGGTGAAGAACGGAACATCGATAGAGAGCAACCCATGCAGAATTTTAAAGGTCAAAACAAGGTCAGCCTTCAGTCTCCGGAGTTCAAGGGGATCAAGGCATGTCATAGATAACCGTGTGTTGGGAGAATGATTGCGGTACCCAGTAAGACCACGAGTAAAAGAGCGTTGGATGGCTTCAAGTTGGTCAATATCCTGCAAAAGGTAGGGTGACCAAACCGGACTCGCGTATTCGAGGATTGGCCGCACAAACACCTTGTAGGCCCAAATTTTGGTCACAATACTAGCAGATGTAAAGCAACGTCGGACGATTGCCAACCTAAGGTAGGCCGAGGCTGAAATCAGGCGACAGTGGGTAGTGGACTTCAAGTAGCTGGAGAACCACACCCCCCGGTCACGTATGGAATATACTCCGTCGAGAGATGTGTCCGACAGAGTGTAAATAAGGCTGGGGTTTGTAATACCAATGTGGAACATACTGCATTTTGTGGCAGATAATGGTAGCTGCCAGTCCAATGACCACTGTGACACAGTATCGATACTAGTTGAAAGCTGGTAGCCATCAGAGAAAGAAGTGATCGGGGTGCTTGCTTTCAAGTCATCTGCAAATTTAAAATGTGAAATATGACCAAACTGTGGCCCCGCAAAAAGATCATTCAGATAAAGAACAAACAGGAGCGGCCCCAGCACCGATCCCTGTGGAACTCCGCTGATAAGGTCGCATGAGGTGGAAATGGCAGTACCCACTTGCACACACTGGGATCGACCAACCAAAAAACTACACAGCCACTGGAGGAGATTACCTCCGATATGGAGCATCTTAAATTTGTGTAGTAATTTGCTGTGTACAACAGACTCGAACGCTTTCTGGAAGTCAAAACAAGCAACATCTGTTGGTATACCGAGGTCAAGCGCATTAGTCCAGTGGTCAAGTGCCACCAGAAGTTGCACCGTCGTTGAGCAGCCAGGAAAAAAGCCAAACTGGTCTTGATTAAGAAGCCCATGATCAGTTAGATACTGAAGTAGGTCAGTCCTAATAACAGACTCCATGACTTTGCACGGCTCCACTGTTAGAGCAATTATGGCCGGTAATTTCGCGGGTTGTTATTATTGCCCTTTTTAAAGACCGGTATGACTTTTGCTGTCTTCCATAACGTGGGTATGTTACCCGTGGAAAAAGATAATTTAAACAAAAAGAGTAGAGCATCGCATATTTCGTTGGCAATCTGTTTGAAAAAGAAGGAGGAGAAACCATCGGGACCCACAGCATGGCTAGGCCTCATATTGTGAAGTGTGTCGATTACTCGTGATCTGGTAAAAGAGACATTGTTGAGTACCGTGGAGTTAGGAATTTCAATGTTAAACAGGGGAGGTGTGACTTGGTTATCGATAATCGAATTAGCAACAAATATATCGTTTAATAGCTACGCTTTGTCCAAGTCATTAGTAGCAAAGGCACCCTCGGAAAGGAAAGGTGGTAGAGAGCGCGTAGTACGAGTTTTCAAACGATATAACCGAAAAAGGGCAGCCAAGTTTCCCTCTTTAAGTGCCTCAAACTCATTCCGCTTTTGCCATTCGTCGACTGCAGTCGAGTACTGCGATCGACATTCTTTGTATTTATTGGCAATGTGAAAAGAGTTGTCATTCCTGAGTTTATGCCAGATCCTGAGTTTCTTTCTGCCTAAGTTGCGAATGTAGTTGGGGAGCAAGTTAAGTTTCGAAGATGGCTGGCCAATGGTGGAGGAGTTGCGTGGACACCTTGTACGACATTGATTTACCAAAAGCTGAAGAGACTCAAGAAAGCCGTTCTATACGGAATCCACATCTTGATGAAAAGAAGAAAGCAGTACCGTCCAATCAATGTTGCCCAAGCATTTTTTGAGTAAGGGGAAAATAACCTTGCCCTGCTTTGGTGCAGATGGAGTCGGGTAGGACGAAGCTACATTAATAGAGAATATGACCATACAGTGGTCGCTGTTGCCAAGATGTTCAATCACATTTAAGTAAAAAATAAGACGATCGTTATCAGAAAAAACCAGATCGAGAATATTATCTCCTCGAGTGGGGAAATCAACTAATTGTGTAAGAGCCAATGGGGCAATAAGGTCAATAAAGTCACGATGTGGTTTATCAATTGCTGTAAGTTCTACCCAATCAACAGCTGATCAACAGTTGATTTGGCCGCCATTTTCCATAATGGCGGCTCGTAGCAATTCAGGGGAATGCCTACAACGCTTAAAAGTCTTAATTTGATGTAAACAACAATCCTGCCAAGTTTCATACTTTTATGATAAAATGCACAATTTCGTCTAATTTGGGGATATATCCTCCAGACTATTAGGACAGGCGTTGTGATGTCCTAGGCGGGGACACACCTTAGCCCAGCGTGGGCACCAATGGTAATAAACACACGGACTACCAGAGTGTAGGCTACAGCTGATAAGACAGCGAACTTCCTGTTTACTGCTCCTTAAGTACAGGGAAGTCATGTGATACACTTAAGATTATATACAATTATGGAACAGCCTATTTAGTGGTTAAAGGGTTATCTTGGTAGGGTTAACATATAGACATGAAATTGATGGCTGCCATTGTGGAGCACACAAGTGACGACTCCCTCAGAATTTTTCCCTCAGTAACGGAAATTGACTTTCTGGATTGGCCGAGCGATCGACGCTCAGGAACTACGTCAGCGAAACTTGGCTTTTCACGTTGTTTGCCGCCAAAAGACATGCGTTTGAAATTTGAGTGATGTTGCTCATTATTATTCACGAAAGAATTACTGCTTTTCGCCGTCGAAACAAGTGCGTTTGGAGGCTGTTCTGGATAATCATTTTCCGCGGTATGTAACCTTAGCTGTTCGCGATGTTTGCGAATCGTATTACCGTTAGTATCAACGATAGTATAGGACTGATTTTCACATTTTTGGTTAACCATACCGACTGACCATAGCCTGTCATTTGTTGTTGAAAAGTCACGATACCAAACCTTTTCACCTATTTGATACGTTTTCAACTCACGATGGTGGGTGCTCTGTACTTGTTTTAATTGTTTACGGCGTACGGCTGCAATAGGGTCAGGGAACAATAAATCCAGCCGAGACTTTAATTCTCGGTTAAAATATAATTTTCCGGGTGTTGCTTGCGTGGTAGCGGAGATAGTGATTCGTGCTGATAACAAGTAAGAATTTATACTCTCTTGAATAGTAGACCCCTGTCGCCGCGCGGCCTTGTAGACTCTCTTGAAATTACGGACGTATACCTCAGCCAAACCGTTGGTCCAAGGCGCAAAACTTGGCCCGGTCATGTGCCTAATTCCGTTGGATTTTAACCAACTTTGGAATTCTGCTGACAAAAATTGGGCAGCATTGTCCGTAACTAAGCTGTCCATTAAACCATATAAAGCTATATGATTGTTTAAAACGTCAATGACACGCGCGGACGTTGTTGACTTCATTTTATGCACAAAAGGAATTTTTGAATGTGCGTCTACAAGAATGAAAAACATGTAATTGTCCATCGGGCCCAAAAAATCAGCGTGTAAGCGATTGTTGGGTTTTAGTGGATATTCCCACGTATGCTTAGGACCTGACGTTTGAGTATCTTTATACTCTTGACAATTTTGGCACGATTTGACTTTATTTTCAATGTCAGAGTCAATCTTAGGCCACCAGACTTTTTGTCTAGCTAAACTTTTCAATTTAACTATGCCTAAGTGAGCACTGTGTAGATCTTTCAAGATTTGTCTCCGCAAGGCCGTCGGCACCAGGACTCTATACCCCCACAATAAGGTTTCGTTTTCGACAGAGATTTCAGCACGACGTGTGAAGTACGGTAACAGATCGGGAATTTCGCATTTGTCAGGCCAACCATGGTTCACATAACGATAAACTTTTGAAAGGATTTTATCACGTTTACTTTCAAGAACGAGTGTCTCGTTTAAAACTGGAAGATTAGAAATAGTTTCTAAAGCAAGAATATTGTACTGCTCTTCTGCTTTCTCGAATTCCTCGGTATTTGGGAGGGGAAGGCGCGATAAAGCGTCTGCCGTCAAATTAAGTTTACCGGGAATGTGTTGGAATTCGTAATCGTAAGCATTAAGCATCACTGCCCAACGCTGAACCCTGGCGGCTGCCATCTGCGGTATTCCTTTTTTAGGGCCAAAAATCCAAACTAAAGCCTTCTGATCAGACTGCAGTATGAATCGCTGACCATAAACGTATTCATGAAACCGTTTCACTCCCCAAGCCACGCTGAGCGCTTCCCGGTCAAAATGCGAGTAGCCTCTTTCCGCTTGAGTGAGTTTACGTGAAGCGAAAGCTATCGGCCGTGATTCACCGTTTTTCATGACATGCATCAGGCACGAGCCTATTCCGTAGGGTGAGCCGTCACAAACGAGCTTGAGCTTTAATTTCGGATCGTAATGAACCAGAACTTTTGATTTAAGAAATAATTCTTTTACTTTACTCACGGCTCGGTCGCATTCTGCCCCCCAAACCCACTTCACACTTGGGCTTAACAAACGTGTTACTGGTGACAGAATATGAGCGAGATTCGGTAGATATTTTGAGTAATGGTTTACAAAACCCAGAAAGCTCTGTAGCTCTTGAATACATGTTGGGTTAGGAGCGTTTGTGACTGCTTCGATAACCTCAGGGAGTGTATGCAAGCCTTCTGCATTTATCATGTGGCCTAAATATTTTAATTCAGGCCGCGACAGTTTGCACTTCTCGATCCTAAGTTTGGCTCCTGCATCTTGTAAAGCATTTAACAGTTTATTTAACGATTCGTCATGCTCACCCCCCTTCCCGCTCACCAGGATGTCATCATAAAACGGGAGACATTTGGGGATTTTACTGGTGACTTGAGTCATTACCCTCTGGAAAATTCCAGGACTGGACGCCAGGCCCAGGGGTACACGAAGCCATCTAAACAAACCCAGGGGTGTATTTATTGTCAAAGCTTCTTGTGACTCTTTGTCGAGTTCAATTTGCAGAAATGCATCCTTAAGATCGATAAGGGAAAAAGTGTCACTGCCTGCTAATTCACTGAATAATTCTGCGGCCGTGGGAACTGGATAGTGGTCGACTTCGAGTTGAGGGTTCACGGTGGTTTTATAATCACCAATCACTCGGATTTGACCATCCGCTTTGTGAACTATGACGATCGGCGTAGACCACTGAGAAGTTTCCACAGGCTCTAGAATTCCAAGGCCAACCAATCTACGAATTTCTTGGTTAACCTTTTCTTTGAGTGCTAACGGAACCGGTCTTACACGACTGTACACAGGCTTGGCATCAGGTTTTAAATGAATTTTGGCTTTAAAATTCTTAAACTTACCCATGCCTTCAGAAAATAGCTCCGGGAAACCCTTCACTATTTCGGAAGTGTCAACTGGCGTAATGCTAGTTTTAATTTTCTTAACACTTTTCTTAGGTTTCACTTTCGTTTGTAGGTCGTAAAAAGGATGGAAATTAACTCGAAAAATAGAAAGCCAATCCTTTCCCATTAATGCAGGTTTATATAATTTTGAAACTAA